>JABUQX010104295.1:5000-15000 GCA_015478945.1 Trachelipus rathkii | reverse complement strand
CATTTACTACTTACACTCACACACACAGATTACTTACACTCACACAGATTTACTTACACTACACTGTGCTTTTCTTACACAAACATATTTTACTTACACTCGCACATAGATTCACAAACGCACCACCCACACGCACGCAAGCCCACACACACACACACACACACCCACGCACACTCACTTACACTCGAACGTATTTTTATTAAAAACATTTTTATGTTTTAATTAAACACGGACATTTATATTGACCTTCAAATTAACTAAAATAATTTCAAAGTTTCTTAAAACCTATAATAAATCATCATTATCTTTGAAAAAAGAATTTATTATTAACTGTTAATACTTTTTGTTTATAAAATTTTATTAACTATCAAGTTTAAAATAACTTTTAAACTAAAAAAATTTTATGAAATTTTAATTAAAAAATATATTTTACGTAATCTAAATTAAACTAACCTAAATCAGTAAGGCCAGCCCCTAACACCCCTCTACATCAAGCTATGCCACGTTTTGTGCTATTGACTTACTTCTTTAACATCATTTGAACCATGTGAAGAAGAATAAAATGACTAAAAGATCTTTTCTTTGGCTAACACAAGATGTATTTTATTAATATCATTCTAAAGTTTTTTTAAATTTAAAATATACAATTATTCACTTACATTTAAATTATATTCATTCGATGTTAACTAAAATATTTCAAAAGTTTTTTAAAATAATTCGGGTTTTCTTTATTTAATTATTATTATTTATTATCTATGTACATTGACAATCCGATGACGAGAAAACCAACAACCCGCACTCCTTTACATGATAACGAAACTGACCTTCTCTGTAAAATGGTGTTGAAATAACCTACTTTAAGGTCTAAATTTAGGATAATCCTTTTTGTACCCCGGGCGATTTAGGCCTAATTCCAGGTCAAAATATATTTCAAACTGACCTTTTTCTGTAAAATGTGGTGCACTAACTACGTTAGGCCTAAATTTAGGCCTAAATTTAGGATAAGCCTTTTTGTAGACGGCTAAATTTAATCTAATACCAGTCAAAAAGGTAATTCCCGTATAAGGACAAGAATCATTGTTAATTATTATTTTTTTTATAAATATATTTCAAACTGAAACATGCGGATCGGTAAGATCCTTTAAGCAGGTAAAAAGGAAATGTTTTCCTTAACTTGTGAATTGGTCGGGGTAAGTCCTTATCCTCTATATACTCGTATGTGATATTGGTTCGAGAAATTATTTTTATTCGTCTTTTGAAAATTAACTTGGTTCTTTAAACTTGTATATATTTGAGCAGGTGGGTGTTTTATTATCTTTTAGACCCAAACTCATTTAAAATCATAGTCATTTTTTAGCTGTTAAGCGTGCACAAGTTATCTGATTTGGATTATAGAAAGTGTTTTTATTTTTACTGACTGTACATAAATACTTATAATAGAGACTTATTTTAATAAAATATTCTCCCTTTCACTAGAATAGATATAATTAATTCACTAGTTCATAAGCTAAACACCAGGGCTCAGCATGAGCCACCCGCAAAGGCAGCCAACCCGCACCCGCTGTGCGTCCCGCCGCGTCCCGCCCGCCGCGTGCGCCCGCAGGCGCAATTTTTCCGCGTCCCGCCCGCCGCGTGCGCACCTGCAGGCGCAATATTTCCGGCGTACTCGCCGGCCGCGTGCGCCCTATTTACTTCATGCCTATTGTTATTATTATTTAGAACACACATACACACACACGCACACACACACACACACACACACACACAACACACACGCACACTCACTTACACATATAGGTATAATTTATTAAAACATTTTATTTTCAAAATAAATATTAAAAGTATAAGTCCTGAGTGTTATTTACTTCATGCCCTTATTGTTATTATTATTTAGAACACACATACACTCACACGCCCTACACACACACATACACACAACACCCACACGCACACACACACACACACACACACTTACAAATATAGCGTATAATTTATTAAAACTTTTATTTTTATTATAATTAGGTGTTATTTACTTCATGCACTATTTGTTATTATATTTAGAACACACATACATACACACAACACACACATAACACACACACACCACATACACACACACATACCACCCAACCCACTCGATATTTTGATGCCTCAACTTTGATGCCTCAGCTTTTGGTGCCTCAACTTTGATGCCTCAGTTTTGATCCCTCAACTTTGATGCCTCAGCTTTTGATGCCTCAACTTTGATGCCTCAGCTTTTGATGCCTCACTTTGATACCTTCAAACTTTAATTAACTTTGCTTTGATTTACCTCAGCTTTGTTGGTTCATCTTTGATGACTCATCTTTGATGGCGTCATCTTTGATACCATCTATATTGATGATTCATCTTATAAGCAGTTACACTTACCATAGACACTTACACTTACACTTATACACACATACACTATATCTCTTATTCACACATACGCACATACACATAGACACTTACGCTCACGCATAGACACTTACACTCACACACACATATATATATATATATATATATATATATATATATATATATATATATATATATATATATATATATATATATATATATATATATATATATATATATATATATATAATACTACTTTAAATTCGCTGAGGGAATATTGCGCTGCGGCGCACGGAGCGGCGGGCGAGTAAAACGCGGAAATATTGCCGCCTGCGGGCGCACGCCGGGCGGGGACGGCGAAATATTGCGCCTGCGGGCGCACGCGGCGGGCGGGGACTGCGGCGGACGCATTCACGGGTGCGGGGATTGGCGCCTTTGCGGGTGGGGCCTAATGCTTGAGCCTGGTGGTTAGCTTTATGAACTAGTGAATTAATTTATTATCTATTCTAGTGAAATTAATAATTATTGCCTCAATGTAAGTATTTATTATAAATATGATATACACTTAGTAAAAATAAAACACTTTTAATACAAATCAGATAACTTGTGCACCGCTTAACAGCTAAAATGACTATGATTTTAAAATGAGTTTGGGTCTAAAGGATAATAAAACACACACCTGCTCAAATACAAGTTTAAAAAACAAAGTTAATTTTCAAAAGACGATAAAATAATTTTCGACCAATCACATACGAGGTCATATAGAGAAGGATTAACCCGCCGACGCAATCACAAGTTAAGGAAAACATTTCCTTTTTACCTGCTTAAAGGATCTACCGATCCCGCATGTTTCAGTTTGATAATATATTTATAAAAATAATAATAACAATGATCTTGTCTATACGGGAATTACCTTTTGACCTGGTATTAGGATTAAATTAGCCCGTCTACAAAAAGGCTATCCTAAATTTAGGCCTAATTTTAGGCCTAACGTAGTTATTGCACCACATTTTACAGAAATAGGTCAGTTTGAAATATATTTTGAACCTGGAATTAGGCTTAAATCGCCCGGGGTTACAAAAAGGATTATCCTAAATTTTACAGAGAGAGGTATTATCATCACCATTTTTACAGAGAGAGGTCAGTTTTCGTATCTTGTGAAGAGGTGCGGGTTGTTGTTGTTTTCTGCGTCATGTGATTGTCAATTGTACATAGATAATAATAGAATAATAAGAAAAACCGAATTATTTAAAAACTTTGAAATATTTTAGTTAACAATCGAGTGAATAAATATAAAGTAAGTGAATAATCTGTTATTTAAATAAAAACTTAGAGATGATTTTAAATAAAAATACATGTTATGTTAGCAGAGAAGAACTTATTTTGTTATTTATACTTATTACATGGTTAAAGATGATGTAAAGCAGTAAGTCAATAAGAACAAAACGTGGCATAGCTTGATGTAAGAGGGGTGCTAGGAGCTGGCCTTACTGGAATTTTACTGATTTATTGCTTTAAGGTACGTAAAATTTCATAAAAAAATTTCATAAAATTTAGTAAAAGTTATTTTTAAAACTTGATAGTTATAACATTTATAAACAAAAAGTATTCACAGTTAATAATAAAATTCTTTGTTCAAAGATAATGATTGATTTATTATAGAAGTTTTAGAAACTTTGAAATAATTTTAGTTATATTTGAATGAGTAATATAAATGTACGTGTTTAATTAACACATAATGTTTTTATAAATTATACGTTATATTGTGTAAGTGAGTGTGCGTGGTGTGGTGTGTGTGTGTGTGTAAATCTGGGTGTGTGAGTGTAAATAAATCTGTGTGTGTAAGTAAATCTGTGTGTGAGTGTAAGTAAATCTTGTGTGAGTGGTAAGTAAATCTGTGTGTGTGAGTGTAAGTGTAAATATAAGTGTCTATGGATAAAATGTAAGGTGTCATAAGTGAATGTGGTGTAAATATAGTGTAAGTGGTGTGTGTTGTGACCGCATGTTTATAAGTGTAAATGTAAGTGTCCTATGGTAAATGTAAGTGTCATAGTGATTGTGTGTATAAAGTGCCATAGTGAATGTGTGTATATCAGTGTAAGTGGTATAAGTGATCATAAGTGATGTGTGTTAAGTGTAAGTGTTGTGTGTCGTGTGTGTGTTGTGTGTGTGTGTAATGCTGTGTTCTAAATATAATAAATAGGCATGAAGTAAATTAAACTAGTATAATAAAAATAATCAAAACAATAAAGTCAAAATATACTAAAAATATAATCATAAATAAAAAATAATATAAAAATAAATAAAAGTATTAACAAAATAAACATAATGTTAATAAATATATGAAGTAAAGCAGTAAAAGCAAAAAGTTAAAACAGTAAAGCAGAAAGTTTAAACCAGTAAGCAGAAAGTTAAAGCAGTTAAGCAGAGAGTGTTAAAGCAGTATAACATGAGTTAAAGCAGTAAAGCAGTAAAACAAAAGCAAAACTAATCCCGCCTTGGTGTTAGGTAACACCTCTTAATTGATTTACTGATTTACTGCTTTAAGGTATGTAATGTTAATGAATATGTGAAGTTAAAGCAGTAAAACATATGCAAAGTTAAAGCAGTAAAAACATGAGTGTAAAGCAGTAAAGCAGTAAAACAAAGCATACTAATCCCCCCTAGGTGTTTAGGTAACACATCTATTGATTTACTGTTTAATAATGTAAACGAGTGTAATGTGTGATAACATCTTGCGTTAAAATGCAGTAAACATTGGTCTGGAAAACAGTAAAAACATGAGTTAAAGCAGTAAAATATGAGTTAAAGCAGAAGCAGTAAACAAAGCACTAATCCCTTAGGTGTTTGGTAACACCTCTATTGATTTACTGATGTTACTGCTTTAACTCATATTTTACTGCTTTAAACTCATGTTTTACTGTTTTTACTTATGTTTTACTGCTTTACTCACATATTTTATTAACATTACATACCTTAAAGCAAGTAAATCAGTAAATCAATAGAGGTGTTACTAACACCTAGGGGGATTAGTAGGCTTTTGTGTTTTACGGCTTTACTGCTTTAACTCATGTTTTTACTGCTTTAACCTCATATGTTTTACTGCTTTACTCACATATTCATTAACATTACATACCTTAAAGCAAGTAAATCAGTAATTCAATAGAGGTGTTACCTAACCCCAAGGGGGGGATTAGTATGCTTTTGTTTTTACTGCTTTACTGCTTTAACTCATGTTATACTGCTTTAACTCCATGTTTTACTGCTTTAAACTTTCCTGCTTTAACTGCTTTAACTTTCTGCTTTACTGTTTTAACTTTTCTGCTTTACTGCTTTAACTCAGTATATTATTAACATTATGTTTTTATTTTGTTTTAATACTTTTTATTATTTTATTATTACTTTTATTTATTTTTATATTATTTTTATTATTTTTTATTATTTTAATTTTTATTATTTTTATTAACTACTTAGTGTTATTTTACTTCATGCCTATTGGTTATTATTCTTTAGAACACACATAGCACACCACACACACACTACCACAACACACACTTACACTTAATAACACACATTCACTATGACACTTAAACACTCTACCACTTATACACACATTCACTATGACACTTATACACACATTCACTATGCACTTTCCATTTACCCATAGACACTTACATTACACTTTTACACATGCGGTCACACACACACAACTTACACTTATAAACACATTCACTATGACACTTACATTTATCCATAGACACTTATATTAACACTTACACTCACACACAGATTACTTACACTCACACAGAATTTACTTACACTCACACACAGATTTACTTACACACACAGATTTACTTACACTCGCACACAGATTTACACACACACCACACACACACCCACGCACACTCAACTTACACATATAACGTATAATTTATTAAAATATTTTATGTTTTAATTAAAACACGTACATTTATATTACTCATTCAAATATACTAAAATTATTTCAAAGGTTTTCTTAAAATTATATAAATATTGAATGCGTCTGCCTTTTAAGAGCATTTCTTATTAACTGTTAATACTTTTTGTTTATAAATTTTATAACTATCAAGTTTTAAAATAACTTTTACTAAAATTTTATGAATTTTTATTAAAAACATATTTTACTTACCTTAAAGCAATAAATCAGTCAATCAGAAGGTCAGCTCCTAGCACCCCTCTACATCAAGCTATGCCACGTTTGTTCTAAATGACTTACTGCTTTACAGTCATCTTTATCCATGTAATAAGTATAAAAATAACAAATAAGTTCTTCTCTGCTATACATAACATGTATTTTATTAAAATCATTCTAAGTTTTTATTAAAAATAACAATTAATCACTTACATTTATATTATTCACTCGATGGTAACTAAAAATATTTCAAAGTTTTTTAAATAATTCGGATTTTCTTTATTATTATTATTATTATCTATGTACATTGACAATCCATCACGGGAAAACACAACAACCCGCACTCCTTACAGATACGAAACTGACCTCTCTCTGTAAATGTGTTGAAATAACTACTTTAGGTCTAAATTTAGGTTAATCCTTTTTGTATCCCGGCGATTTAAGCCTAATTCCAGGTCAAATATATTTCAAACTGACTTTTTCTGTAAAATGTGGTGCAATAACTACGTTAGGCCTAAATTTAGGCCTAAATTTAGAATAAGCCTTTTTGTAGACGGGCTAATTTAATCCTAATACCAGGTCAAAAGTAATTCGTATAGACAAGAATCATTGTTATTATTATTTTTATAAAAATATATTCAAACTGGAAACATGCTTGATCGGTAAGATCCTTTAAGCAGGTAAAAAGGAAATGTTTTTCCTTACTTGTGATTGGTCGGGGTATTCCTTATCTCTATATGACCTCGAATGTGATTGGTCGAGAATTAGTTTTTATCGTCTTTTTTGAAAATTACTTTGTTCTTTAACTGTACTTTGAGCCAGGTGTGTGTTTTATTTATCTTTTTTAGAAACCCAAACTCATTTTAAAATCTAGTCATTTAAGCTGTTAAGCGGTGCACAAGTTATCTGATTTGGTTATTAAAAGTGTTTTATTTTACTAAGTGTATATCATCATTTATAATAAATACTTACAATTGAGGAAATATTATTTAATTCACTAGAATAGATCATAAGCTAACCACCAGGGCTCAGCATTAGCCCCACCCGCAAAGGCAGCCAACCCCGCGCCCGCTGATGGCGTCCGCCGCGTCCCCGCCCGCCGCGTGCGGCCCGCAGGCGCAATATTCCCGCGTCCCGCCCGCCGCGTGGCGCCCGCAGGCGCGATATTTCCGCGTACTCGCCCGGCCGCGTGCGGGCTCCGCAGGCGCACAATATTCCCCGCGAATAAAAGTATGATATACTATATATATAACTATATATATATATATAATAGTAATATAGTATATAATATATATATATATATATTAATATATATAGTAGTATATATATAATATTATATATATAATATTGTGTGTGTGTGATTGTAAGTGATCTATGCGTGAGCGTAAAGTGTCTATGTGCAATGTGCGTAATGTGTGATAAAAGAGTATTATAGTGTATGGTGTGTATAAAAGGTGTAAGTGTAAGTGTCTATGGGGTAAGTGTAACTGCTTATAAAGACTGAAGTCATCAAATAATGAGGCGGAGATGGAAGAATGGTATCCAAAGATGAAGCCCACAATAGAATGGGTCATACAAGATGAAACCACAAAAAGCTGAGAATCAAAGCAAAGTTATTAATAGTTGAGGCATAAAGCTGAGGCATCAAAGCTTTGAGCATCAAAGTTGAAGGCACTCCCCAAAAGCTGAAGGCATCAAAAGTTGAGGGAATCAAAACTGAGCACAAGTTGAGGCACCAAAGCCTGAGGCATCAAAGTTGAGGCATCAAAATACCGAGTGGGTGGGTGCGTATGTGTAAGTGTGTATGTGTGTCGGTGTGTGTGTGTGTGCCTCGTGTGGTTGTCTCTCGTAGTAAATAATAATAAACCATAGTCATGAGTTAAATAACCACTAACGGCTAAGAAATGACTAAGATGTTCTTAGTAAATTATCACCTATTATGTGTAAGTGAGTGTGCGTGTGGGTGTGGTGTGTTGTGTGTGTGTGTGTGTATGTGTTGAAAGGTTTGTGTTGTGAGTTGTTTTGTCTTAAATAATAATAACAATAGCATGCAATTAATAACAATAAGTATAATAATAAAATAAAAATAAATGTTTTATATTATACGTAATATGTGTAAGTGAGTGTGCGTGTGTGTGTGTGTAGTGTGTGTGTGTGTGTGTTGTGTGCGTGCTTGTAGTGATTGTGTGTTCTAAATAATAATTCGCGAGGGAATATTGCGCCTGCGGGCGCACGCGGCGGGCGAGTACGCGGAAATATTGCGCGCCCGCGGGCGCACGCGGCGGGCGGGACGCGGAAATATCGCCTGCGCGCGCACGCGGCGGGCGGGACCGCGGAAATACGCATCAGCGGGTGCGGGGTTGGCTGCCTTTTGCGGGTGGCCGCTCATGCGTGAGCCCTGGTGGTTAGCTCATGAACTAGTGAATTAATTATTATCTATTCTAGTGAAGTTAATAATTATTCCTCAATTGTAAGTATTTATTATAAATGTGATATACACTTAGTAAAAATAAAACACTTTAATAACAAATCAATAACTTGTGCCCCGCTTAACAGCTAAAATGACTATGATTTTTAAAATTTGAGTTTGGGTCAAAAGAATAATAAAACACCAACCTGCTCAAAATACAGTTTATAAAGACAAAAGTAATTTTCAATAAGACGAATAAATAATTCTCGATCACAATACGAGGTCATATAGAGATAAAGGATTACCCCCGACCAATCACAAGTAGTAAGGAAAACATTTCCTTTTTTTACCTGCTTGCTTAGAGGATCTTACCGATCCAGCATGTTTTAGACAGTTTGAAATATATTTATACAAATAATAATATACAATGAGTTCTTTGCTATACGGAATTACCTTTTGGACCTGGTATTAGGATTAAAATATTAGCCCGTCTACAAAAAAGGCTTATCCTAAATTTAGGCCTACATTTAGGCCTAACGTAGTTATTGGACCACATTTTACAGAAAAAGGTCAGTTTGAAATATATTTTGAACTGGAATTAGGCTTAAATCGCCCCGGGTTACAAAAAGGATTATCCTAAATTTAGACCTAAAGCAGTTATTTCATATTTCAACAAATTTTACAGAGAGAGGTCAGTTTCGTATCTGTAAGGAGTGCGGTTGTTGTGTTTTCTCGTCATGGATTGTCAAACTTGTACATAGAATAATGAAATATGATAATAATATAATAGAAAGACCCGAATGTATTTGAAAAAACATTTGAAATATTTTTAGTTAACATCGAGTGAATAATATAAATGTAGTGAATAATTTGTTTATATTTATAAAAATAAAAACTTAGAGATGATTTTAATAAAATACATGTTATGTTAGCGGAGAAGAGAACTTATTTTTGTTATTTTATACTTATTACATGGTTAAAAGATGATGTAAACATAAGTCAATAGAACAAAACGTGGCATATCTTGGTGTAGAGGGGTGCTA
>JABUQX010104294.1:0-21437 GCA_015478945.1 Trachelipus rathkii | reverse complement strand
ATAAGGATATTATAATAATATAAGGAGTTATTAGATGTTATATTTCTAGTGTATGTATGTAGGTATTATATTAATAGGATAAAAAGGATGTAATATTTCTAGAGGGTCAATTATCTATTTATCTATCTTTAGATACTACTTAAATAATATTTACACAATTTGAAAAATACATTTTTATAACAATAAAATTATTTATCAATTTATATATTAACGTATAAGATATATCTAGAGTAAATGGACAGGTTGATGAACCAGGGGTTAGTAACATAAATTATAATATAATTAAGAAATGGAGTCCTTATAATTTATTTAGTAAGTAAAATAGTAATAGTTTCTTGAGAATAATTAGTAGTATAAAAATATGACCAAAGTCGAAAAGATATTTTATTTTCGTAATTGTATATAAATATATAAAGTATATAGTGTCCTGATCTAGGAAGATAATAATTATTAGAAGGAGAGAGGAGAGGAGAGAGGAGAGGAGGAAGAGAGGGAGGAGAGGTTAGAGGAGACGGGCAAGTACTTAAAAAGCCGTGCGTAGTCGGGTGCAAAGGCTTGGATTAAAATAGCAGAATATAGATGTTTGAATGCATGCAATCGATATTAAAAATAAATATAAATATTAATATAATATTAAAATAGAATATTAAAATTTGTAAACCTTCTTACTCAAATATACACATAAAGGGTAAATTTTAATATAATTGTCAAAATTATTATAAAAATATGCAATACAGTTAATTAAATTGTCATGATTTATAAATGTTGACTTACAGTAGTCATGCGTATTCTTAATTGACTCGCTTATAGTATATATATATATATATAAAAACGTACTAAAATTCTAGTTGATAATGCAAGATATATTGACTCTTCTCCTCTCTCTAAACCATCATTTTACTATCATATTCTCTATATTAATACTAACTATACTATAATATCTATAACCCAGCTGCTCTCTCATCTCCGCAATAACTACAACCTGTATCAAAAAACTTATACTATGGCTACCCATAAAAGGACAAATAACGAAAATCCTGAACAGCCATAACTCAAAAAAAAACCATATCTATAAACCACCACATCTCTCTCATCTAATCTCGTATCTCTCTCTAATTCTATACTCTCTATACTCATCTAACTCTCTATCGATCTCTCTACTCTCTACTCTCATATATACTCTCTCTCTATAACTCTCTACTCTATCTCTCTCTCTCCTCTTCTCTCTTTACTCCTATCCTTCTCTCTCTACTCCCTACTCTTACTCTCTCTCTATCTCTGCTACTCTCTCTCTCTCACTCTCTCTCTCTCTCTCTTCTATCTCTCTCTCTCTCTCTCTCTCTCATCCTCTCTTACTCTCTCTCTCTACTCTCTCTCTCTCTCTTCTCTCTCTCTACTTCTCTCTCTCATCTCTCTCTCTCTCATCTCTCTCATCTCTCCTCTCTCTATACTCTTTCTCTCTCTCTACTACTCTCTCTCTCTCTACTCTACATCCTTCTCCTCTCCTCTCTCTCTACTTCTCGATCTATCTCTCTCTCTCTACTCTCTACTCTCTCTCTACCTTACTCTACTTTACTCTCTCTCTATCAATAACTCACTGCTCACTCCTACGCGCAACAACGCTCAACCTCGCAGAATGCTCAAAGGCAGAGTGCCAAAATCCTCATTACAAGTACATCTCCTCTCATCTCTCTCTGTTCTGTAACCTAGCCAAAATAATCTCAAAAACACTCTTCTCTCTCAATTCTATACAATCTCCTACTTCAATCATCATTCATCAATCACTACTCCTAACTGCTCTCTCTCTCTCTCTCTCTTCCTCCACATACCTCTCATCTCTCTTCTTCTCTACTTCTCTCTCTCTCTCTCTCTCCCTCTATACTCTTCTCTCTCTAACATCTCTCTCTCTCTCTCTCTCTCTCTCTCCTCTCTCATCTCTTCTCTCTCTCTCTCTCTCTCTTCTCTCTCTCTAATAACCATTACATAATAATACAACCTATAATATATGATTATAAAGTCGGATCTTAATTCATGTACTGTATAAAATTCTAAGTCGAAATCACCTAGCAGTAAGATCCCCAGATTGGATATCAGTTGTCGGGGTTCTCTCACCGCCAATCTAGGGGATGATGGGGGTGACCATTCGTCCCCGATAAACCCGTCTGTTCCTCCCATCGGCTCGAGCCCAATAATGAATATGTTTCCCTTCAGATGAATTTTTTTAGGAGGGTCTAAAGGCCCGAGGCGGGGATCAAGAGAGACTCATAAGAGGCTGAGAGACCAGACAACTGATATCTATGCGGTCTACCTTAGGGTGTTCATTAGTTTTAAATCATAAAATGACTTTATATATATATACAATATATATATATTAATATAACAATATATAATTATAATATATATATACAACCTACTCACAAAAATAAAATAAAAAAATAATAAAACTTACAGCCTATATTACCATTTATCACTCAGAGTACCTAAATAATATAATCTATACAATATATATGAATTAACCTTATAGTATCATTCTAAATGTGAATTTATTACGAAATTTTTATAAATTAATTGTTTAAATGTAATAACATTTTTTGAAACGTCCATCATGTATAATGTTTACTCCTCTCGCTTAATTTTGTTGATTAATACGAAAAAAATTATTTTATAATAAAAGAGTAGCTGAGCAATGTACAATTCATATGCCTGTGTACATCGAACAGAATATACATATTTATATAGACAATGGAAAACAAAAAACCAAAGTCTGAGAGCATAAAATGCGTAACAAAACCGACTATCCAAGATAACTTTCGATTATCAGACACAAAAATTAGATATCTGGATAACTTCTCAAAAACACGGGAAATTATCGAAACCAAGCATTTACCATCTTGATATAAGAAAGCCATTCATTCTAAAGTAAATTAGAGTTGTTCCATAATTTGGTAGATAGGATTTGGCCATAGTGAGTGCGTTGTTTGAATTTACAAACTCTATATCCTGGCATAACAATAAATTAACGAAAAAGGGAACTGCGTCAGATTCAGGTAGTAGGATGCGAATTGGATTAAGATCAGAACATAGAATAAATTTTGCTATAAAATTCTTAAAATGCGGCTATAAAAAAAATAATTGGAAGTTTACTTCATGCACTTACTATAAAGTATTATAAACATTATATAAAGTGTGGTCAGCATGTATATACTTTAGATATAGTTTTTATTTTTTATTTTAATTTTAGTTGTAGACTTTGTGTATAAACAAGTTAGCCTATTGACAGCCCGTTTAGGGTTGCTTTGTGGGACTTTTGCATGGAGCATAGTCTGATATTGGTTGTCTGTCGAGAAGCACCTTTGACTAGTGACATAGTCAAGCTCCATTGTGGCTAAATCTTACTGTTCTTTTTTGTTTTCTAATGTTCTTAAAAGTAAGCGTAGAAAAAAATTTACCATACTTCACTTGTTATAGGTTACAATTGAAAACCACAACACCTATGCCCCAGAACAAACCGCCACCCCCGACCCATAAAACCCTGATGTTTCGTGAATGCCTACTTGAACTACGAACCGCTTAGTGCAAAAGTATATCCTTCACATTTGACAAAACATTCGCCCTTAGGGAAAAATCGGACACATAAAACCTCGGAAAACAACCAATGCCTCTTTAGAATCTGAAATTAGCAGGATCGGGAGAATCAAACCAACTTGAGAACGGTACTAAACAGCAATAATTTTTGACCTGCTTACTCTGGCTAATATCTCCTCTACTATGGACACAGTCTTACACTTCCTTGCTGTTACAATGATTCGGTGCCCCCGCCATTGACTAAGTCAATCTAAATGATTTTTGATATAAGAAATGGAATAGGAGAAGATATTTTTGTATATATTCTTATACTTTGTGGGATAATTGTAAATGAGAATTTGCAAATATTTTAAAACCCTCTTCCACAAAGTAAAGTGTTGGTGCTGTGAAATTCCTGAATACACTAGATTTGGGTATTAGTCTAGCTGAGGTGTGTTGAATAACATATACATTAACTATATGCATATAAACTTATAAACTTTTATTTACAAAAAATGGTTTCAAAAAAATACTTTTTACGTGTTTTTTTTTAGTGAATTAACGTATATTTTAATATGTATTATTTTCAAAAAAATATATTTTTATGTAAAAAAAGAATATGGTAAAATAAAGATAAAAAATTAAAAAACCAATAAGGGTTAACACCTATTGAGTACTTTTTTCTGAATATTTCACATATTTATATATATTAATAAATAGATAATCTATTCAATAAAAAAAATAAATTTTTTTATTTTTTTTTTATTATCAACGAATCAATTTGAAAAAACCAAAACATAGTCTCTTCTTCATTGATACTACAGCAGCCAGATGCTGCCTGACGGAGGCTAAGCCTCTCTACATTTCCACCTCCAATTGCATCACTCATATGTTAGCACAATGAAAGTGCCTTGCTCTCGTCAATAGAATTTTGCAATAGAAAATATATATACAGAAAAAGCGAAAGAAATATATATAAAAAAAAAAATATAAAAAATAGGAGGAAAAAATAATATAATACAAAATAAAAGGTTGATAATAAAAAAAAAGGGAATATTAGAAAAGAACGGAATCATGAAGTCTCTGCATTTTTTTCAGCTTACTTCTCTTCTGTGGAACTCTCTTTCATTTCACACGATCTTTTATAAATCCCTTAGGAAAGAATAAAAATATCCAAATATAAACTGACGTTTAAGTTCTGCTCAAACACTAGAACGGAACACCGAGCGCTTGGTGCATTAACTTGGACCGTGGGTTTCTAGTAATTGTTTAAACATGCCCCTTCCTTAAAAAAGGGTCCAGGCCTGTCGAATCCCTTAGTTAGTAATTATATATATAAACCTAATACATAGATGAACACTATCCGCTCTCACTACTATACTACTATATATAGTATATATATATATATATATATATATATATATAATATTATATATAATATATATTATATATATATATATACACACGTTGGATTTTGATGATTGTTCTACAGATTTATAAGATGCAGAAAACTCCGGTGACGAATCCGAAGATTGAATATTGATTTCAGTTACCCGTGAATTATCTTGGGAATTTGGATCCGTATTAAAGACTAAGAGTAAGTCGTCATATGAGATATTTATAACAACTGACTATACAGTGGACCGAAGAAACCTATAAAAACCCAATCAACACAAATTTACTGAAAATTTGAAAATATGCAGCTGTATTGAATTCTATAATTAATTTAATGGTCCTCAAAAACGATCTATTATAAAACATAGTTAAACTCTTGCAAAAAATGGACTTCAATATATATATTATATAATATATAATAATATAATATACAAATAATATATATTAATTATATATATAAAATATATATATTTATTCAAAAAGAAAATATAATATATATACATATTGTAAAGAAGAATATATATATAAAATATATATAATATAAATAATATAAATTTAAATTTCTGTATTACCTACTGTTGGATATATTATATATTACTTCTCTTTTATAAATACACATTCTACTGTACTGTATTAGTTTTATTGATTTTATCTAAACATAGTAATAAAGACAGATTTGCTGGATCTCTTTAACAATAACTAGACAAATAGCTTTTCATACAAATAAATTTCAATTGATTATTTTGTATTTTTTGCTAATATATATAATGGAAATATAATGAGGAAGCTATATAATATTCGCAGACTTTCCTGCTGTTGATTTCTATGAAGCTCCACTAAAGAAAGGAATAGTTGAATCAAGGAATAAGACTGAGTTGATTTTATATAATTATTCACAAAGCACTAGAAATGAATCAAAAGTAGAACCTGCTTCATATTTGCTATATCTTTACTACATGTTTAAATATTAACTAAAAAACATAAATAATAATAAACATAATAAAATAATTAATATATAAATAATAATTTTACTAAATTTATGTTTAAAGAATAAAAATAATAATAAAAATACGATAAATAATAATAAAATAAATAATTTAATATATTATAAATAATAAATGTAAAATAAATAGAAGATTGATACATAAAATGATTTGGGATGAAAATAAAAGAAATTAAATAAAAAGTAGGAATAATAAGAATAAGTAATAAAATAATATTAATAATAATAATGAAAAACATGATAGTTACCCATTGGGAATATGGATTTAAGAGAGTAAAAGAAATTTAAAGAATACCTCACTTTCTCTCTACTACTTCATAACTGGTTAACATGATCCCTTCTTCCTATAAGTTTTTAATAAATATATATATACTTTATTTTGAAGAAGTTAATAGAATCATCTGAGACAAACAAGGGCACAAAATAGAAATATAAGTTTTACATTTCAATGCCAAAATAAACCATCACTGACATTAAATACTCAGTTTAAAAGAAATAAAAGAATTAGTTGTCACTATAGATACCTTTCCTCTCAAGAAGACTGGAAAACGCACCGGTTTTAATAGCGGGCGCCCAAATCGCGAGGTAGAAGGAACTATAGGAACTATAGTATAAGCAGGCGAAGCATATAGATAATAGGAGAAGGAGAAGGAGAAGAAACGGATACATAGAAGAGGAAACTTCACAAGAGGGAACGTCAGAAGGAAAAGGTAAAATAGCTAACGAATCCGAAAAATCAAGAAGAAGGAAAAAGGTTAAAAAAATCGGAGGAGGAAAAGACAAGAAAGGCATGTGATGGGAAATAGATTGTGAACAGGGAATAACAGTAAAGAAAGAAGTTAAATAATATATATACAAGTAGTAATTAATAGAAAGACTAGTAGAAGTAACAGAAAGTGGAATAAAGGGGAACTGTAGTAGGGACCACAACCAGTTCACTCGTATGTAAGGGATAGAGGAAACACAGGAACCAATTCTTGGAAGCGAAAAAGATTGGGTAAACAAGGAGGTAAAGAGCAATATAGAATCATCATTCAAACCATAAGAAGAAACATCAAGGACAAAAGAATTATCTCTCAAAAGAGGAGGTACATTTCTAGAGATTTCAGAAGAGCAAAGGAAAGCAGGTTACACGTTCAA
The DNA here is from genome assembly GCA_015478945.1 of Trachelipus rathkii. Classification (NCBI taxonomy): domain Eukaryota; kingdom Metazoa; phylum Arthropoda; class Malacostraca; order Isopoda; family Trachelipodidae; genus Trachelipus; species Trachelipus rathkii. The sequence goes on along the minus strand of JABUQX010104294.1, from coordinate 14,335 downwards.
CCAAAACATTTTCAACACGAGTCAACCATTTTTGAATTGTGAAAAAAATAAAGGTCTCGGCTGACGACAATATATAACAAGACAAGATAAGGACCAGGTATAATAGAAGGTTGTAAAGGAAAACGATTAGAGTCATGACGAAGAATAATATAATGAGTAGCAGAATCTTAAAATTTTTTGAAGGTGAAGCTCCATATTAATTGGGGAACGAAGCAGGTGAAGAAAGGAAGAAAAGAAGAAACTAATAGAACGAAGCTTAGAGAAGAAAAGAAGGATAATCCGGAAAAGGAAGGACAACCTCTAAATAGAGAAGAAGAAAAAAAATTCTACCAGAGTAAGACGCAAGGACTGAAATGAATTTGACCTTGCTGAAAACCTCAGCACAGAAGATTTTCAAATCTTTTCCTTAACCGAATAAATAACCGAAGACCGAAAACCAAGCAAAACCAGAGGAATGATTCTCCCCCAATGTTGCGGTAATTTAGTATCGCATAAGGATAAGCAGCGTCAAAGTCAGCCTTTTAATTGGCGTAATTGAAGGACGCCTCGACATTAAAGTAAATTTCCTTAGGAAGTAGATAAGTACTAATTGGATAGGATTTTTCATAGAATACCAAGGAGAGATAAAGAATTCACGCCAAAAGATGGGGAAACGAAAATAAATTGTGGGGCCCATTTCAGTGACAATTAGAGGAAGGAACACCAAAACTAGCCACCCAAGTAGTAAGAAATGCCATAGCAATATTTTCCGCAGTATTAAAATATTATTTGGAAAGCAAATAAAGATGGAATAACTTCAGTCATAACAAAACCGCAAAGCTTATATATATATAATCTTGAATCTCCTAACTATAGATCAATATATATAATAATAGTTAACAACTTTTGCTAATAATAACTAATAATAGTAATAGTTAATAATATTACCAAAAAGGAGATCAACTCTGATAAGCAACAACGCAACTATACCGAAAAACGAATTAGAAAGAATCAAAGGACGTCTCAAATCGGACCAAATAAAAGAGAAAAATATTGTTCAATACCTATATATAGATACGTAACACTAAGGTAAATTAAGTGTAAATCCTAAAGGAGGTTTATTAATATATTGTCTAATGAACTTAGGTACTTTTTGCACTTAGCACCACCTTACAGTGAACGAGACCTCCAGATAAAGTAGGAGTGTCAGTATTGCGCATTGTTAGGCCCAAAAATAACAAAACGAGATAAAGTTCGTATATATAAAAAATCAAGAGATAAGGAGGAATAATTAAAGGTTTGAAGAACTATTCGTAAAATAAAACCTACAGATGAAACACCAGACCGTACCATGCAAAGAGGGTAAGAGAAAAAAATAACCTGTTTTCGAAAAGTTCAGATTTAGGAAGGAAAGGGGAAGAAGGACGAACTCTGCCAGTAGAAAATGTCACAAATTAAAGGAACAGTTAATTTAGCAAATTACAAGACTAAAATGAAGATCTTGGAGTTGCATAGACCTAGTATCTAGTCAACGGCATAATAATTTAGCAATTAAATTGATCTCACCCTCCTATGAGCACCATATCTGTACGGACCCATAGCAGAAATTTATATATTAAGTATACAATGATTAATTAACCTAAAAAATTAACGATAGTAGAAAGGAGAGAGATTATAAGCCATATAATCAGCACTATAGATCTCTATCAACGACCAATGGACCAATGTGACTCTGAGATACCGTAATCTCACCAGGCCGTCACGTAAAATAATATACGTAAACGGCAATTAAATATATCAACTAAAGATAATGATTATATCGTTTAAGTATTCTAAACAGTATAAGGTATATTCATATTCAACCAATGATAGGATTTAAATATTAAATTATATAATAAACATGTTTTGATGTACATGTCAGTTAGTAATTCAGATAAAAAGAAACTTATTTAATAATTATAGGATAAATTAAATAAATATTTATAGGAATAGCCAGTAATAAAATTTAATGTGATATATAAATAATAGTATTGAGTTATTTAATGAATTACCGTGTATATGTTATACGAACATAAAAACTCGTTAATACGACCTTATTTCTATCGAGTAAACTTATGTTAAATACTTCTAAATGTATTTTAAACTAATAGCTCTGATTATCAGTTCTCTTCAATATTGATTTGTACTTTGATACACCCCTAACAAACTATCAACATTAAAATATGTGAAGTATACTAGGGAATTAACCGAATACTTATACATAAATGCCAAACTGTATAAGCTCTATATAAAATCATTATATATATACCTAATAAATCTTCTCACTTCACTCATCCCACTAAGTATACTAGCCGAAACATTAAATTTTCAAAGAAATAGTCATTATATTTAAAAAGTTCCTAATAAATGAGAATGCTGTACAGTGCTTACGTAGAAAAAGTTCCCATTTTGGTGGTCCAGACCACAAATGAGTTTGGGAAATTGCTCTCAGACTAGCTGGGGAAGTGCGAGCACAACCGAAGGTATGGTGTCAAGCGTGTGCTCTATTTACGCCCTCCGAAGGAAGGGGTTAAGGCCCACTCTACCTTTTGCAAGGGGCTATAATATTACTAGAAATTGCTGTATGCCAAGAAGCCATAAGCACCATTTTGCAGGAACGGTCACTAATTTTGGCGATATTCTTAAGATCAAGTGATCAAACAAGCTTCATAATATCAATCGTTATACTAGTTTCAACAAATATTTATTTATTAATCTAGTCTTATTCATTTGGAGGCTTACAAGATTGAGTAGCAGCTTAAATTCCAATATCTTCCAACGTTCTACAAATTTGCCTATATGACAATATAAAAAAATTAAGTAACATAAATAAAATTTAATTTCATAAATCGATTTTCTTAGCTCTCGCGATAAGTTTCTCTTCTCTTTATCTGACTGAAAGTTACAGTTTTGGAAAAGTAGGTGACGTTATTCTCACCAAATTATCTGCTTGCTACGTATTACGAGCACCCTCTTCGTTAGTATAACCGCTATGGTTTCCGTATACAATGGACTTTCTAAATCACAATAAAGACACACACATAGGCATAAATTAAAAATTAAACAAGTAAAGTGTTTAATTAGTATTGACCAATGTAAAGTTATATTTAACTCTGTTATACAATAAGTGCCTTTTATTTCCACACGTATCTATATATATAAGCATTCAGTTACCATACTATATATAACCTATTATAATATAATAATTGTCTACAGCCTAATTCTGTATTAACTATAATGATATAGAGCCTTTGTGTACGATCCTTACTACAAATGAAAATATAAAATAATAATATTAATTGATAACCAAGCTAACTTACCTCTTATAAGAGCTCATAAATAATTATTATATAAATAATAGTAAACTGAGTAATAAAAATAATTAGCAATTAATTATATATTATATATATATATTATATGAGCAGCAAGCACTTGACAGTGAGACATTAAACGGAAATAATTAACGATAATAAACGTTATATAAAACTAAGATTATATTATAAGGTAAGACTCAATAGATTAAAAAGATACAATAGGATATAAGGACCATATATATAACTGAATAAGATTCTTTTACTATTATTTATATATAATTTAACACTGAGTAATATAGTTATTAACGCTAAGAGGGTAATAATCACGAATAGCGAGAAACTATATTTATACGATACAATAGAGGTAAGTGAATATGAAGAACAAGACTACAGAATAAAATAAGAATTTATAATTGGCGGACAAGATATATATGATTAAGAGTAAGAAAGCTAGCATACCTAAAGAACTATGACTATATTACATCGAAATATATTAACAGAGATCCTAAATATATATATAAGATAAACATAAATAAAAATTATATATATATTATACCAGTATCTTGAGATACCTACTAAATTAATATCTCATAATATAATCATAATAGTAATACTAAAGTATATGGAATAAAAAATCAGTCCCACGAAGATATGAGAAAGACCTTAGCTCCTCCTGATATATATACTATATATATACTTATTATAGGCCAGATATAACGAGACTAAGCTAATATATAACTAATAAGTATCATCAATTGATATAGTATGCCTATAAGCTTAATTATACACAATAGATATAGGGTAGTAAACCACTATGTATAATATAAACATGATATCTTATCATAATAATCACGTTTTATCCCTAAAATAAGTTCTATATCACTGGCATCGATAAAGACCATTAAATCGTGTGCATAAAAGGTTATAATTCCTAATATACATCTATAATTGTACCAAAAGTAGTATATATATATTAAGTTGCAATATCCATATATATATTGTTTTATATTAGAGGATATATTATATAACGATTCATCAGGATATATATACATTAATCAGGTAAATTATTTGAATATATATATATAATGCAGATTTTATTAATAATGATCAAGAGGATAAGTATATATAAATATGGGTGAAGGTCTACCATATTTGTGCGAAGAAGAGTTGCAACAGAAAGTTACCAAGCTTTTACTTAAGTTTTGATATATTATTTACGACAGAAAAGGATTTACTTATATAGATCGTTCCACTGTAAGATCTCAGAAAACTATGGAGATAAAAAAGGAACTTCATATGGTCAATACTTCTAGACAAGGCAACTGGGGTCAGAGTGAAATAGTATATAAAGAACAAGAGACTGACAATGTAAATTACAAGGAACATGAGTCCGGACCCGCAATATAAAACGAACAATCAAACTGGGTCAGGTTACGACCATATTAGAGAACAAGGATTTGGGCACGTGACTCCAATTTCACGAACAAGCCAACTACATGCAAAATTATAGACCTGAAAAAAAAGAACTAAACAGACAAAAAAAGAAAAAAAATAAACCAGTCCATCCAATTTACCAGTGCACAGCTACCCAATTAGAAGATGACAACATCTTTTACACACCCTGCCAAATCCTCTCAACAATCATCTCAAACGTCTCTCAGATTCACCATACGAAACCAAATCATCCGGAATATATAATTAAGGATAGGGGCACGTTTCACTCTCTTTCCATTCTCCATAATTCTAACACCCATCCTCTGCCAACCCTCACTCTGCATTCTTCATACCACCGCCAAATAAAAATCGAATAAACTTAATTCCGTATAGTAACGGAGAGCGGAGTCAGTAAGTAGTCCCTGCCCCACCTTATATAGGATAGTATATTTATAGTATAAAAGGATATATATATATTTAATATAGTATAAATGTATAATATATATATTATATTACTTGAGTATGAATTAATTCAATATATATATATATTATATTATATAGGTTCTATAATATTGAACTATATATATATATTATTATAAAATACCTATATAATATATAATCACGTCACCTATATATATCTTCCCATATGTATCTGGCCAACTGCTTCTTGTATTCGTTTGCCCACAACTATTACATGCACACAAATACAAGGAAGAAGCACACTAGGGTCAGTAGTAACCCCAATACTAAAGACATAAGGAGAATGGAGGGTACGTAAAACCCCATTATTAAGAACAAGATAATTTGGTTCACCTGACCCCAATATCAAAACAAAAAACTGACTAAAACATATAGAAACTAAGCCAACTGGCGGTCAGTGACCCCAATATAAGATCAAACAACTGAGTCACATGACCCCTATATCAAAAGAACAAGCACAACTTCGCGGTCAACGTGGACCCGTATTAATAAAAGAACTAAGCAACTGGGGTCAGGTGACCCATATAAAGAACAAGAAACTGACAATGAAAATTACAAGGAACTGATGTCCGTGACCGCAATATAAATAACATAAACTGGGGTCAGGTTACCCCAATTTTGAGAACAAGGAATTTGTGCGCCCGTGGACTCCCATAGTTCATCCGAAAGACAAGCAAACTACAAGCAATTACTAGACCATGACAAAGAACTACAATCCATCAATGGTTACCAGGTGCACAGCTACCAAATATAGAGATGACAACATTCTTTTACAGACCTGCCAAATCTCTCTACAATTCTCTCCAAACTCTCTCAGCGATTCGCCTCAATAACCACATTTCACTCCCCGGACAGATTAATCAGTGCTAGTGGAGCACAGCTGTTCACTACGTTCCATTCTCCATAATTTCTAACCATCCATCCTCTGCCACCCTTACCTCTAATTCCGACTCATAACAGCCCAGCAAAATAAAAAAATACGAAAAATGCTATTCCGTAGTTCACGAGAGAAGCGGGAGTAACGTTTCTGACCCACCCACCTCTATAAATAATTATTATATTAATTCTAAATATAAATATACTTATAATATATATATATATATAAATAGTATATATATATCATATTATATAACTATATATATATATACTATTATATATTCTATATTAGTAAACAATATAATAAATATAATTACATATAAATTATATTATTATATATATATGATATATATATATATACTATATTATATATAATATTAACTTTTATGATTAATATATACTTATATTTTCATATCAATATACTAAATATTATTATATATATATAATAATATAATATATATCTCCTAATGTATCTAGGCAACTGCTTATTCGAGATTTCAGTTTAGCCAAATATAATCTTCAACACCTATAAATAAAGAAGTAAGCGAACTTAGAGGCTCATGTCTACATTGTTAACCCCAATATAAAAGAATAAGGAATATGGGGGTAAACGTAATCCCCCATTATAGAACAGCTAAATTGTTCACCCTGGACCCCGAATATGAAAAACAAAAAAAAACTGATAAACAAGAAACAAGCAACTAGGGGGTTCAGTCGTGCCCAAATAATACAAGACTACCAAAGGCGCTGAGAAATTCATTCTTCTATAAAGAACAAGAAAAAAAAAAACTATATTTCCAAACAATTTTATCGGGGCCCAAAAATACCTTGGTTCTCCCTTCGGTCACCGTGACCCATGCGTGATTATAAGGAAGTAACAAGTCAACTTGCATTGGTCAGGGATTTGACCCCAATATAACGAACTAAAGAAACGTGACAATGTTAATATTACAAGTGTGAAGCGTAGCTGCTCTCGTGTACACGCAATTATGAAAAGAGAACAATCAGACTAGGAAGAGTCAATGTTTTTACCCCAGATCATAGGACAAGAGATTTGAGGCACGATGACTCCAATTTCAATAACAAGCTCAAGCCAAAAGATTATAGACCTTGAAAAGCAAACACTAAAATCCCAATACAATTTCGTTACAGGTGCACAAGCTACCCAAATTAGGAGATGACAACATCTTTTACACACCTGCCAAATCTCTCTTACCAATCATCTCAAAATCTCTTCCCTGCCCTCTTACAAAAACAGTTGATCAAGGTTTAGTTATGAAGAAAGCTTGGGATCTTGCTCTCTCTTCCTATTCTCTCACTAGAGTTCAACACCATCCTCTAGCCACACGTCACCTCTAGTCTTTCAAACCCCCAGACCAAATTAAAAATTTCGTGACAAAAAACTCTATTCTAGTAATAATCTTTATGGTTCTCTATCTTGTCCACGCTACCTCTATAAGATTAAGATATCTACTTTTTGTTTTATATATAATATATATAGCTATATAATAATATATCTACTTTTTGTATATTATATGACCTGATTATTTATATGATTTCTCAATTTTCTATGTATTTATTGTAGTATTATATAATTGATTTTTTATATATTTATTAATATTATATATATAATTATATATTATATATATATATCTATATAATTATAATTTTCTAAAACTTTCTTATGCAGGTTTCTGAATATTTATCAGTTTGTTTACTTTTACATACACCAAAATAAAAAGAAGTAGAAAGAAGCTTTTAAACCTCACATTCTTTCTTTTATGTCTTAAGTTTTTCTCATTATTTAGAACCAAGAATAATTTGTTTGCACTGACCCCCCAATATGAAAAACAACAAAGAACTGATAAGAACAGAAAGAACGAAGCAACTGGGTCATATATGGGTGCCCCCAATTATACAAGACCTCAAACACACTGAGTCACATGACCCCCTATATAGGAAAGAACAAGCAACTTTGGGTCGACGTGACCCATATTATAAGAACGGAAGAACTGGGGGCGGTGCATGTGGGACGCCCAGATATACAAGAACTAGAAAACTGACAATGTAAATTACAGGAACTGAGAGTCCCCGTAGACCCGACAATATAAAGACAATCAACTGGGGTCAGGAGTTACCCCAATAATTGAGGAAAACAAAGGGGAAAATTTGGCCACCACGGGCACTTCCTAATTCGAGAACAAGCAACTACAAGCAAAATTATAGACTTGAAAAGAACTTAAATCACTCAATTATCTCATGTGCACAAGCTACCCAAAATTAGAAGATGACAAATCAATCCTTTTACCACCCTAGCCAAATCTCGCTCCTACCAATCATCTCAAACGTCTCTCAGATTCACCACAAAACCAAATCATCCGGATATAATAGGTGGGGCACGTTTCACTCTCTATCATCTCCATAATTCTAACACATCCTCCTGCCACCCATATCTCACAAGTTCTTATCATAAACCCCAGCAAATAAAAATCGAAAAAACTTATTCCGTTCATAACGGAGAAGCGGAAATTTTTATACAGTAAGTAACCGTTTATCTTCTGCCCACCTTTATTTTCCTACTATAACTATCAAGTATATACCCCCATATATAATATATATATATATACCTATTATAGAACGGGTAGTAGATGACGAGAGAGCGATCAACATTATCTACCGTTGGGTATGGACTTTTCCAGGTAGCTAGTAATAAATAATATTTAAAGTTAGTATTATAATTATATATAAAATATACCCCTGTATATTTTAATCAATAAATAATAGGTAATTATATATACTATTTATTAATACTATATTAACAAAGTATCTATAATAATCAGTACTATCATATCTTTTATAATATATATAACTAAATTATTATATGATTATTTATATATTTAATATATATATTTAATAATATTAATATATAATAATATATTATATTATTAAATATAATTTATTATATATATTATATATATATATATATTTTATAATGATAAATATAATCTTACCCATTAATACTGGGCAAACTCGCTATTTCTGTATATTCGTATTGCCAAAATATAATACACCCAAAAATAAGAGAAGCACACTAGGGTCATGATAACCCCAATATAAAGAACAAATAAAGAGAAATGGGTGGATGGTAACGTTTAACCCCAACTGTCACTGGGCCATATTAAGAACAACGATTTATTTGTTCACCGGACCCCAATATGAAAACAACAAAACTGATAAAACAAAAGAACAAGCACTGGGGTTCACGGTGACCCCAAATATAAAGTAAACAAATTGAGTCACATGACCCATTATATAAAAGAACAGGCCAAACTTCAGGAAGTCACGTGACCCTATTTATAAAAACAAGAGAATGGGAGTCAAGGGATGTACCCCAATAGAAAGAACTAAGAAACTGACAATGTAAATTTTACAAGGGATACTTGAAGTCGTGAGCCCATAAAAACAATCAACTAGAGTGGTCAGGTTCACTCCCAATAATTGAAGAACAAGGAAATTTGGGACACGTGACTCCAATTTGCAGATACAAGCAACTTACAAGCATATATTATAGGAATTGAAAAGAACGTAAAATCATCAATGTTACCAGTGCACAGACTACCCAAATTAGAAGATGACAACATCGATTTTACACACCCTGCCAATCTCTCTACAAATCCTCTCAAATCTCTTCAGATTCGCCTCACAACCAAATCATCGGAGGTTTAATAAGTTTAAGGCACGTTTCCACATCTATTTCCATTCTACCATAATATATAACACCATCCTCTTGCACACCCATCTCACTCTAGTTCTTCAAACCCCAAAACAAAAATAAAAATTCGAAAAACTTATTTCGTGTAGTACGGAGTGAGTAAATTGAAGGAGTTGTTCGTCGATGAACGACCCACCTCGAGTATGTGAATCTTAAATTTATCCTACATATATAATTATATATAATAATATATATATAATATATATTTTTATATATAGGTTATATATATTAGTTATATGTATATTTATTGGTATAAGAATTATATATATATTACTATATTATTATTAATTATATAATATTATTATATATTATATATATATATATATAGTATTAATATATATATATATTATATATATATTATTATATATTAATATATATATATATACTATATCTATATATATATATATAGAGTATTATATATATATATATATATATTATTATATCTCTCTCTCTCTCTGGCAACTACTTTTGTATTTCGTTTGCCAAACTATAATAACACAAAATCCCAATCAGAACAAACTGGGTTCACGTGAACCCAATATAAAAAAAGCAACTGGGGTTACGTGAACCCCATTATTAAGAACAAGATAATTTGTTCACCTGACCCCAATATGAGAAAAATAAAAACTTGATAAAACAAAGAACAAGCAACTGGTGTCAGGTGACCCCAATATGAACAAACAACTTGGGTAACATGACCCTGATATAAAGAACAAGCAACTCGTGGTCACTTGACCCTATTATATAAACGAACAAGTTCAACTGGGTAGGTGACCCAATATAAAGGAACAAGAAACTGAACACATGTAATTACAAAGGAATATGAGGTCCAGTGACCCGCCAAGTATAAAGAACAATCAACGGGGGTCAGGTTACACCCAATATGAGACAAGGAATTTGGCCACGTGACTCCATTTCAAGAACACAGCAACTACCAAGCAAGCCCATTTATAGACCTGAAGGAACTAAATCATCACAACTTACCAGTGCAACAGCCTTACCTCAATTAGGAAATGACAACTCTTTTACACACTCCTCTGCCAATTCTTTCTACCTAATGTGTCATCTTCAAACTCTCTTTCATATTCGCCTCCAAAACCAAATCATCCGGAAATAATAGGTAGGGCGTCCTTCACTCTCTTCCATTCTCCGATCATTCTAACAACACCATCCTCTGCCACCTTCACCTCTAGTTTTTTCATAAACCCCAGCCAAATAAAAATCGAAAATCTTATTCCGTTAGTAACGGAGAAGCGGGAGTAGGTAATACAAAGATATCCTTGCCCACCTTAAATATATATTATAATATATATTATCTACTATATTAATATAAGCTATATATTATAGTATATATATATACTACTATAATTATTCTATCAATCTATATATATATAATACATATATTTTATATAAATTATTATATTATAACCATAAATATAATAATATATATATATATCTCAATGTATCTGGCAACAACTGCGTTTGTATTTCGTTTGCCAAATTCTAATACACAAAATATAAAGAAGAAGTCAACTAGGTGGTCATGCTATACGCCTCATAATAAAGAATCTTAAGTAACATGGTTCTACGAACTCGTGTAACGTAATCCACCATTATTTATTGAACACATGGGTTCACTTTCCGCCCAATATGAAAAAACAAAAATCGATAAACACAAGTAACAAGCATACTTGTGGTCAGTGTGACCAATATAAGATGTCAAAACAATTATTTTTCTGTAGTGCATGACCCCTTAATCACAATTATGAATAAAAGAGGGCAAAGAACAAGCACTTCGCCCATTTTTGGTCACCGTGTACCCTTATTAATCAAAGCAGACATAAGTCAATCACTGGGGTTCTAGGTGACACCTTAAATTATAGTAGACTCTCGAAGAACAGTTTGAAATAGCCTAAATTACAAGGCTACGTAATCATGTCACAGTGCATCTCTCGTGTCCATATTATAAGACACACACTTCTATCTATATAAGGAGATAACAAGGTACTAAATACTCCCCAGAACAACACTTTCTCCATATATTCAGAAGGGAATACAGGAATTGATGCCAGAGTTCCATGCGGTAAGACTTCTCTTATGTCATCATAGACACAAGCAACTACAAGCAGAACATATATGATCTAGACCTGTCGATATAAGCTAACTACGACATACAATCACCATTTCCAATCCAAAGAGAAAGACGAGTAAAAGGGGGCAAAGTTAGGTGCCAAGAAATATGTCATTTAGCAGCGCGGGTGACCAAATGAGTGCGGATCCACGGCAAGATAATCGACGCAACTCAGCTTTTTACCCCTTGTAACTTTTGACACTTTGTTACACACAATATACATCATGTTCTACCTCTCAAACTCCATAGCTACATGAATCTCTCTTCAGATTTTATAGCGTGTGAGCCTAAATCACTTGACCAAAGTACAATACTGGACACTTTGGACTCTAGATCCTTACCAAGGCTTAGGTTCCAAGTGGTAGGAGGCAACGTAGTTTCAATTGCATCGTGATGACGATTGCATCCATATAGATATCATGATGAATCCAAATGAGACAACACAGATCTCAGCACGATATACCCCCCTTCATACTGCAATTGGCACAAAATTACTCGATTTCCTAGCACAACCTTCCTTCATGTTTTACGTGAATTTCTATTATGTAGTCACAAAAGTAGATTATAACCTCCATTGTAATTCTTCTCTGTCAATTAAGCGGCTGTGTATCAGTTGGGATACGAGTAACTGTATGACATTTACCCGCCCGTGGGTGCGATTCAGTGGGTCTAAAGTTATCAGCACCTGACTTCCTGCGGACTCACACTCAGCAATTATATATATATATAATATTCATTAGTGGCTAAAACTGTAAATATTAGTCGGGATCACTTAATATATATATATAATATGATATAGTTATATATATATATATAATATATTAATATATATTATATAATATTATATATACATATATAAATACTATAATAATAATAATATACATCAATTATTGATATATATATTATATATTATATATATATATAAATTATATATATATATACTTATATATAATAATATATACTTACATTATACCTACTACTATTATTATTATTATATATATTATATTTAGTTATATATATCATATATTATATATATTATTATATATATATATATATATATATATATATATAATAATAATAATAAATACTATATTATATACTATATATATATAATAGAATTATATTATTATACTATATAAATTTAATACTAATATATATATATAGTAATATATAGTTAATATAATATTATATAATAAGACCTAATAATATATATAATATAATATATATATTATATACTAATAATAATATTATATGATCTTATTAATTATATATATTATTATATATTATATACATATATATATATATTATAATTAATTAATTATATATATGTATATATATATATAATATTTATTAAAATTATATATATATTCAATACTATTACCGCATCGCATTCCTATATCGTAGTTATTATATAGTCTAGCAAAAAAATGACATTCTGATTGTATCACTTGTTCTATGTATGACAATGCTTGGCCATAGATCATTTTCCATAGTTAAACTCTGAATATACTTTCTAACATTCCAACTAGTTACTAATATTTTTTCCTACTAAATATTTCCATCCTAGCAAACCCCATATCTATGGCACCTGTTTTGTATCATTCAAACTAGTTTTATACACTATTATAAATCACTCCACATGTAACATCAGTCAGATCAGAAGAGTCATTGAATCTCCTAACTTTCGATCAGTGTTCATAGTGTGCAGGCTGATCTATAGATCTTAATCTATACACAACCACCGAATAATAACTACTAGCATTCATAAGTATCTCAATTGGCTTGGTTTTGCTATAGCTCCCCTAAATGGGGCAGTAAACTGTCACAGTTCTTTCTTCGCACATATACTTTACATTGTCTTTATCACAATGGACTGTTGACCCTATAATCTTTCTCAGTCTAATCATCGCTGATGACCCCAGATATGATCCATAATACTAATATAGAGGCAGATTTCAAACTGAGTTACCACACATGAGTGGTGGGCGCTCCTCATAACAACTGATGGACAGAGAAGTGAGAGCGAACTGGGCCAAAGAGTACTATGTCAGCAGCGCCTTCATCTTACGCTCAATTCAGATGGATCATATACTATACTATAACGTGAACAGTCATCTAACATATTCCAGATCGATCTCCGCTATATAACGCATCTAAGCAACTGTGAGGTCACCGGTATTGTACGACCCTGTATTCATTGCACACTACTACAGATCACAAGCACATCATTAACAGGGTCATGACTTACCATGTCTCCCTCCCAATAATAAAGAAACCTCAAGACTCATAGTAACTGCTGACCTCAATCTG
>JABUQX010104293.1:12500-15000 GCA_015478945.1 Trachelipus rathkii | reverse complement strand
AGATTTTGTTTTAAGTTTTTATTTAATCGTTTTTTATGTTTTATTTTGTTTGTTAAGTTTTTATTATTTTATGTTCAATTTTTACACTTACTGTTTATGTTTTTAGTTTTTATTTATTTCATAAGTTTAATTTTGTTTGTTAAGTTTTTATTATTTTGTAAGTTTTATTTTATAGATTTCCTATTTTATGTCTGATATGAAGTTATATATAATTATTCATCTGCTTTTTTTTATCTTCCTGTTTATACATATATAATTTGTTTAGTTTTTTTTTTAAATATTATTCTACATTTAAAGTTTTATTTTATGTTGTTTTTATTATTTTATGTTTTATTTTTTAAAATTTTATTTATTTATTTTAATTTTTTTGAAAACATTTTATTTTTAAAATTTTTATATATTTTCTAAAAAATTTATTTTAAAACTTATTATTTATAAAATTTTATTTATTTTATTTAAAAGTTTTTAAAACATGTTTTTACTAAAAGACTTTTATATATATATTTTTTAAAAATATACACTTTACTGACACTAAAGCAGTAAAGCAGTAAAACAATAGTGCAAACCGCATACCCCATCCCCTATCCTTTAAGAAATAAAATCTCCAACTGAACTAGCTACATATTGGACTTATGCGATATTACGAACCATATTTGATCATTTATTATATGCACATAAAATAACATAAAAATAAGTTCTTTGTATAAACACAACATAAAAATAAGTTCTTTGTATTAACATATATAATTTATTAAAAACATTTTATGTTTTAACTAAATCTTTTATTCTTTTTATACTTAACATAAAAATGGCAATTAATCATATGTCAATGTTATTTTAACTTTAATATAGCAGGATTTAACAAAACTTAGCAAACATTTATCATATCCATAACCTAACTATTATACAGATCGATGAATAAATGCTAACATAATAAAGTTTTAACATCAGCAAAGCTAAAATAACACAACCTGAACTAGTAACATACCTAGCATACCTTATATACGAATAAATTACTAACGTTAGCAAAATTCACTTCTTAATATCGGTAAAGTAGCTAACAATATCTTACAAAACTTAACCTATCCTTACCTTTCTATCATAGTTATAACATGTCAATGCTAATTATACATTGGCATAGTAACTAACAATAAATAAAGATTTATATTTCATTTCGAGAGTTCGAAATAGTCTTTTAAAGACGTGAGTTAACACTTGTTTATGGGTGAATTGATATCACGTATATGGAGTTTCATGAAATCATGATATAAGAGTTCAAAATTGTTTTTTAAAGATGCAACTTAACACTTGTTCAAGAGCGAAATGATATCCCAAATGGAGTTTCCTGAAACCTTGATGTAAGAGTTCAAAATCGTCATTTAAAGATGCAAATGATATTACAAGAGTTTATTTAAATCATAAAAAGTGTTAACTTTACTCAAATAAAGATAAAATTTAATTCCTGACCGGTATAATCTTCCATCATTACTAATCTTTTCTCCATTTTCAACCATATAAAAACTATTAATATATATAAAATATATATATTAATATTATATATAAAATATAGTTATATATAGTATATATATATATATTATATATATATATATTATATATATATATATATATATATATATATATATATATATATAATATTATAATATAAAGCATTTTTCTAAATATCTTTATCTTCCATCATAACCAATTTTTTCTCCATATTTAATCATATTATTATTATTATTATTATTATTATTATTATTATTATTATTATTATTATTATTATTATTATTATTATTATTATTATTATTATTATTATTATTATTATTATTATCGCTTATTATTTACTCCCGTCTTTTATTTTCTTTCACTTGATTATTTCTGTTTTTATTATTTTTCTTATTGTTGTTATTCTTTTTGGCAATTAATTTGTCAACGTATTGTGGAAACTTTGGTGGAAACTTTGTAGGCTTCGGGCATTTTACCACCGGAGAATATATATATATATATATATATTATATAATATATATAATATATATAGTATATATATATATATATATATATATTATTATATATATACTTATATATATATATATATAATATATATATATATAATATATTAATTTTATATATATTACACACAAAAAAATATATATATATATATATATATATATTATATATATATATATATATATATTATATATATATATATATATATATGCTATAACAACCTTTTGAGTCTTTTCTACTACTTTTCGGGTTCCTGTGAGCTCCAACCTCTAAAAAGTTAACTTTACTACTTTTGGATAGTAGAATGAAAACTACTACTAGTAGTAGTTGAAACGCTTTTTAGCTTAGTAGTAAAATGAACTTTTGTTCAGTTGTATAAATGACAACTTAATTTTAACTACTTTTTTCTACTTTAACTAATAGTAGAAAGAGAAGTAGTAAATTTTACTACTGATTTGAAGCGTTATATTTACTACTTGTGTAGTTGTCATTG
>JABUQX010104293.1:7500-10000 GCA_015478945.1 Trachelipus rathkii | reverse complement strand
GGTCCCGCCTGAAAAAAGAAGAAATTGACGAAATACATAAAAGAAGTGGAGAAAGAAGACGGATTCGTAGTCAGAGAAGGAAAGAGTCAGAGATGGAAAGAGTTGGAGAAGGAGTCTGAGTCAGTGTCTAAAACCTACTAAAACAGTGTTTATATTATTTCAACAATGATATTATAGCTATTACAAAAATTAAACCTACTTCCAATTATATTTTCTATAGTAATAACAACAACCTATAGTACTTAAATTTCCTTTGATAATTTTACCAGCAAATATGGAGTAAATATTTTTTCACTGGTAGTCAAAATAACATACAAAAATAGTAATTGTAACAATTACTAAGTAGTCGCCTAATTTATTAAATCGGGTTTTATAATTACTACGATATCGGTGTTGTTTGTAAATGTTATGTTGTAGAATTACCACTATTGGGGTTACAGAATGTTAACCACTTTCGGAAAAATATTTAAACTACTAAAAAAGTCAAACCTACTCCATATAAAAGTTCATTGAACAACTCAATAAATAGTAAAAATTTAACCAGGTAAATTCGTAACATAAACTACCGGGTAGTAAAATGTACTAAAAAAATAGTTAAATACTGCTTACTACTTCTAGTAGTTAAAATTTTACTACTAATTTTTTAAGTGTAATATATATATATATTATATATTATATATATATATATATAATATATAATATATATTATATATATATTAATATATATATATAGTATATTTTATATATTATATATATATATATATTGAAAATGTGTTGTGTGTGTGTGTGAGTGTGTGTGTGTGTGTGTGTGTTGTGTGTGTGTGTGTGTGTGTGTGTCTGTGTGTGTGATGTCTGTGCTGTGTGTTGGAGAGTCGTATATCCCTTGTATATCTTTGGCATAAGTCTTGAATAAGATATTCGGTCTGTTGTAACTCATATTTATGATTCCATTTGAAGTTTTTTCTTTTGAAAAGAAAATGATATTATTATACTTGTTCCCATTGCGCATCCTTTTTCCTATTTTCTGCAAAATAGATTAAATATATTGAAGCGTTTCATTCCTTAAATAAGTATCGAGTTAATCGTATTTGCCCCCATTTAGGATTTTTTTATCGATATTATTCGAAATTTATTTCATATGTTCGTAATGAATTGAAAATGATCGAAGATATTTTTTTGTCTCCCTTCATTAAGCGAGACTCTCTCTTCTCCTCTCTCTCTCTCTCTTCTCTCCTCTCTCTCTCTCTCTTCTCCTCTCTCTCTCTCCTCTCTCTCTCTCTCTCTCTCTCTCTTCTCCTTCTCTCTCTCTCTCTCTCTCTTCTCTCTCTCTCTCTCTCCTCTCTCTCTCTCTCTCTCTCTCTCTCTCTCTCTCAGGATTATAATGAAGTTTTTTTATTAGTTTCTCCTTTGCAATAAAATATATTAAAATTTTTTTAATTTCTTAATGAGTTTAATAATAATAATAATAATAATAATAATAATAATAATAATAATAATAATAATAATAATAATAATAATAATAATAATATAATAATAATTAATAATAATTAATAATTAATAAAATAAGGCTACACAATCATAAAGCTTGTACAGACCCCGCCCACAGAAATTATTATTATTATTATTATTATTATTATTATTATTATTATTATTATTATTATTATTATTGTTTAAAATTTTTTATAATACACAAACCATTCGAAAGAGAAGTAAATTCTGAATCAGAGAAATCTAAAAATCATAGAATTGATGATCACTACCCCCAAAAGTTAGGTACCTTTACCGAGACCGTCCCCTTAGGTATTCAGCTTCGAAAATACCCCAGCTTCCCTCACGAAGTAACATATACAACGCCGATAAATGATCTTCATTTATCAGACTGTTAAGATGTAAGAGATAAGACCACTTGTTCTATCCTTAACCCAGACTCTCATCTCAAGCTCGCTTTGATGATTACTTTGATTTATTTTGATGAATATAAATTATATTTATTATATTTGTTTACAATAGGTACTTCCTAAGTCCTTAAATATGTGTCGATAGACCGAACTGTGAAATCTTTTAAAACAAAAGAAAATTATTATTTTTTTCCGATTTTTTCGTTTTCCTTGAAAATAATTTTCATACCCTGACCATATGATAAGCAAATATTGTATTAAATCGAATTCATATTCTCATGGGCGTACCATGTAATTATAGGAGAGTTCTATTTGTAAACTAAATCACAAAGACCTAACATGCCCAGCAAAATTAAAGTTGTTTTGCTTTATCATTTTTAACTCACTTCTTTATGGTACATTATCTTTCCATTTCAAAGATTTGCATGGTATCTGGGTTTTAAAGATTCTTTTTTCTTTTTTAATATCTGTCATTATTATTATAAAACTTACAATCCCATTTAGCCTTCCACTTCTTCCTGAGAGCTTTCGTTGTGAATCACTTTAATTGCCTTTGATTTTTCAATATTTTTGTCATTTTACAACATTCCCTAATTTTTTTT
>JABUQX010104292.1:7500-24878 GCA_015478945.1 Trachelipus rathkii | reverse complement strand
AAAGTTTAAAGAGCCTAAGTATACACCTCCGTTAACTACGAACATTAGAGACCTAGACCAACAAGATTACAAAGTACTTAGCGTTAATGCCATAAAAGGACGAAGAAAAATAAAGCTACAACCTTACTTGTTAGCATGTCAAATGGATATGTGAATGAATGCCACAGTTCACAGGCAACGTTGAGCGAATGAGTATTGTAAAACACTTATGGTGGTCCATCGTAACATCAACCGTTTATTAATACATAAGAAAGATGGCAAATCTACTCCTAGGTAAACCAACAGTTCATCGATTCATAATGACGACTTTTTCAGAAAAGAAGAAGAGACAAAAAATCAAAAATAGTTGTAGCCGCCCATAACCGGCGGCAATTTGATCATCAGTTCCCATATTATGCACATTACTGACTCCATTCCAAGTTCGAGAAGCTTTAGCAGTATATCATCCTATCAAAAAAGACACCGCGCCGGTAATAAAATAATATCAATGGGCTCTAACGGCAAAATATAATGTTTAGAGACACTTTGCTTTTCACACCATGTTGCATGAAAAAGCATGCCTTAGGTGCCATGGGCATTGATGATAAAAACCTGACCAAAGGATTCTTCCCTTATGCATTTTTAAATGAGGAAACTCTACATTATAAAGGACTTATTCCCGACAAGGAACTTTTTGAACTGTTAAAAAAATGTCAGTTATAGGAAAAAACAAGAATTTTTCACGGAGTATTATAATTAGCTTGCAGAAAAAGAAGACAGATATTTTTGAAGAATGCGGAAAGTATTGCATCCAGGGATGTTAATGTGCGCTTTAGAAAATGTTTTAGAAAAAGTTTTTTTCTTTGTTTTTACTAAAAACTTTAATTATTAAACCAGAGTGTTGAATGCACAACGATTGCATCTTTATGTTACACACAATCGATAAAAAACGTATTCATCGCACTGAAGGACTGGAAAATTAACCCATTCTAAGTAGAGGAGAATCCCAAAACCTTCACTTAATGAACTATTCGTTTGGATTTAATGTAATCAGGAGAAATAAATTTAATATCAGTATAAGGACATGCGCCGTAACGGCGCCGTGAAGAATCTGAGAAATCGTTTTAAAATAAAAAATAGGATAAAATAATCCTGACGGATACGGTTATGTAAATGGCATAAAAACAGTGTTTCTGTATATCATGGATGTGCATGGCACGGACATAAAGACTGTAATAAAGGAGAGGAAACACTTCATGGTTAATTCAGCTTAGATCCGCTTATACACTCACTATGAACAGGAAAGATGTTATACAGAGAAAATGGGATTTAAATGTGGGTTAGAGTGTCCGGCGACGTGTGAGTGGGCCGTCAACCAGGGAATAGAAGAAACAAAATCAAGATTATGATCATATCGATAAATACCGTACTGTTAAAGACATATGTACATCGTATAACGTAACGATGCTGGTAACAATAGGACTTTAATAGACAAACATTGTTTGGATCGCGTACCGAAGCCTTCGTACATTATTATCCTCCTATAGAGGGTAAAAAGATAATGTATTTGGATTACACTTCTCTCTATCCTTATGTACAGAAACGAATGAAGTATCCCTGTGGTCCACCTGAAAAACTAATAGGAAGCAAAGTACCAGATATTGAGTCTTTTAAGAATGGAATCAATGACAAATATTTTGGTGTTGCGTATATCAAGATCCTGCCACCTCAAGAACTATACATTCCTGTCCTTCCTGAACGGACTAAAAAGAAACTAATGTTCCCATTATGTGTGAAATGTGTAGAGAAAGGTTGTGAGAAATGCACTCACAATGAAAATGAACGTGCTATAGACGGTGTATACACAACTCCTGAAATTAAATTGGCAATGGAAATGGGATATAAAATACTTAAGATATTTGAAGTATGGACTTTTAAAGAACAAGAGTTCTTGTTTGAAGGGTATGTCAACCATTTCATAAAAATAAAGACAGAAGCTTCAGGGTTTACCACCATAATATTCATGAGACGATCCTGACTTTTGAAGGAAAAAACTTAAGAATTTCTCCCGCCATTCAAAAGAAAAAGAAGGGTTGTAGAGCTTTCATCGGACATTTAGGCCAACATCAAGAAGAACCCGTGTATGGCGATATCATTTGGCAAACTGTGTTTTAAATTAGGCCTCTGGGGAAAAATTGGCACAAAAGTACACAGCAACGGGAAGATAGAGTATGTGTCAGCTGATAAAGAAGTAGGAATTAATCAAACCCAAAGCGCATATTGAATCCCCGTCGTATGCTACCTATAGCCAATAAATTATGTTGTTACAATTTTGTTAAAAAAGAATTAGACTGAGCGAACGTCAGCAACTACAAACATTCCTATTGCATCATTCACCACTGCTTACGGCCCGTATAAAATTATACGAGTTACTTAATAAAGTTAAAGAAAGACCAATGTATTGCGATACAGATCTTGTATTTTTGTATCAGGTGAAAACGATGAAGTTTCCCGATACAGGTAACTTTTTAGGCGATTTAACAGATGAAATAGCTGACTATGGTCAGGTGCTTACTGTGATTCCTTTGTATGCACAGGGCCTAAATCTTATGCTGTCAGAATAAGAACTAAGGAAAGAGAGTATGAGAAAATATATGTAAAAGGTAAACTGCTTCAATCAATAAAAACACTAAAGATACTATTAACTTCGAGAAATTGCTGAAGTAAGTAATCTGAACGGGGTTTCTTGAAAATAGTCAGGACATTGATGAATCATTGTAGAAGACATCCAGATTTACAATGACGTCACAGTATAAAAGCAAGGGAATGAGATTTTACAATTGGATTAATTGACAATGACTCATTCGAATAGAACTTTCCACATAAAATTGCAGCCAGAACAAATGAGTCGCAGAATCCTTTAGCTGACTTACATGGAAGTAATAGAGACGGCTTATGCTACAACAACCTCGACGACTTTTCAAATGCAGGGGAAACATGGAGGTGTCAGTATTATATCAGGATCGAGAATGTTACAACATACTTCCGATAAACGTATCTTTGTACGAAACTCTTTCCGTACAGTATCCTATGGATTTAAAGGCATTTTAATATCTATTTTAATTACATTATATATATATTATATATATATACCTATATATATATATATATATATATATATATATATATATATATATATATATATATATATATATATATATATATATATATATATATATATATATATATATATATATATATTTATAAAAGTTAAATATATATATATATATATATATATATATATATATATATATATATATATATATATATATATATTATATATATATATATATATATATATACTATATATTATATATATATATATAATATGATATATATGTACTTGATTCTAATTGTAATATATAAAAAAAAAATAAATAAAAAGAAAAAAATAAATTTATTTTATTACCCAAATTTATTTTAGATTATTTTAAGATGTATTTAATACAGTATAGATACATTATTTAAAAAGTTTAACTAAGTAAGGATGAGAAAGAGATATATGTTGTTTGTATTTGATTACGTGTGCATGTAATACATTGTTTAGTTAATTAACGAAACACCTGAGATAAAGAGTTAGCGAACTTAAGGGAGAGTGATTTATTCATCTAACGAGGTTAAGAAAAACTTTATTAAAGGGAAACCTATTTTATATAATGAAAAAAAAAAAAAAAAAAAAAAAAAAAAAAAAAAAAAAAAAAAAAAAAAAAAAAAAAAAAAAAAAAAAAATTAATGTTTTAAAAAAAAAAAAAAAATTAAATGTTTATAAAAAATTATTAAATTTTTTAATGTTTATCGATTAATCGGATTTAATCGATATTTTACAATAACCTAAAAACTTAACTAAAGAACGTTAAAGCATTAAAAAATAATGTAATATTGTGTTAAACCATTATTGCATCGATGCATCGATGCATTAATGTATGCAGTATGCTCAATACATAATTCGTATTGCTTTTACTGCTTTAACGTACGTGTTCTTAAAGTTTTAAAAAAAAAAATTCTGTCCTTTACAAAAAAAGGACCCTAAAGCGTAAAGCAGTAACAGCAAAAAGCATATTATACACACGGTTGCTATGCAAATGCGATGTTGTTTTACTGCTTTAAGGTATGTAAAGTATCTGTTTTTAATAAAATTTCATAAAATACATTAAAATGTTGAAAAGCAGAAAAATAAAAACGTTAGTTTCACGTACTCCATGAAGCTATGGCAAAAAGATGTATGACTTTCCATATCTATTTGTGGTTCTTTTGTGCGTTCTCAACTTTCAAAACGCTTTGCTAAGGCGATCATGAAGACAATGACGACGGTCTCTGCGGGAACAACAACAACGGCCTCAACGACCAGAGGGCTTGCCCAAACAAAACGATGCGAAATTGCGAGGGCGTCAGCCTTTGCGAATCAAGTCTGCGACCCAACCAGGCGACTGACCTCCGGACCGAACCAACGACTGCCACTCTCAAAAAACGCGGACGATTCAGCCAGACGATGAATTAGACGATGCATGGCAAAATGACGCTCGGAATTAAATTGGCAATCGTGGGCTCCTATAAAACCAAAATGGCGACCGCAACGAAAAAACAACTACGTTGTTAAAAAAGCTACATGGAAAGAAACATGACACTAAACTTACATAAACTTAAAAAAATATTAACATAACTAAACGTAACCTAAAAACAAAAACAAGCGAGGGGGCTCCACCAACACCATTTGAGGGGACTCGATCCCCACTCTGGGGTGCAAGATCCCATACAATAAACAAAATCAATACCTCAGAAAGCACGTGAGAATCCTAGGATGATAAAACGCCACCCTACAAAAACACCCATGAAACCGACCAGAGTTAAAATTATAATTAGACTATAACCGAAATACGACCTACCGACCCACCGGTACCGATGCTAATCGAACGGCAATCACCCTCGCTTAAACGCTGGATGCCAGTTTATAATCACCCCACCAACTAAATCGACTCACTGCAATACACATTAAGAAATAGCAATATCAAAGCCGTTTTTGTGCAAATGTACAACCCCTTACAAACCTACATCCTTCTCATTCTTCACCTTTTTCTTTTTCTTCAGATTTCACTTAACAGTAATCTTTTTATATCATAAAAATTCTTTATACAAATCTCGACAATAAACATACCCGGCGCCAACATCCCAGAGGACGAGCATACGATGGGCGGCATGCGGCGCCAATGTGGGAATGTAGTCAATTTCTTCCATGAAAGATTGCTGCACTACTCCTGCTGAGTGCCATATATATACTATACCATTATATATATAAATAATATATTATATAATATACTAATATATACATATATATATACTAATATACATACTATATTAATACATATATATACTATATAACCCTATATATAAATAATAACTCACCTCAACCCCTATATCATACTATATATACATAATATATTATAACATTCAAACATTCCTCACCTCCTCATCTCGCATCTCGACGGCATATTCAACAAAAATCAAACCATTCAAAAAAACAAAATGAACATCTGCTGCACATCACCTAACAAATATATATATATATATACAACTAATAATATAATAATATATAATATATTATATATAATATAAATATATATAACTACTTATATATACTATCATATATATATATATACTTATATAATATACTACTATATATATATAATATACTATACAATTATAATTTTTTTCTTCTGCCTCAGATGCCTCCAGTTATATTTAACAAGGTCCTTATTTCGCCCCTGCTATGGAATACTCGTTACCGCCACATTTCTGGGGTAGCGTTACCGGACTTCCCACACCTCCTTTTGCGATAGGAGTTGAAAGCTAAAGAGCTAAGAGGCTTAATAAAGAACTGTCCCATTACTTACCTCCTGACTCCCCTTGATCCGCTCCTTTCTCCTGCGTGTAGACGTCGGCGCCCTATCTCTTTTCTATAGGTATAACAACGGCCAGGTGCATCGACAGTGAATTGACTCTCCCATATCCTCCACCACTTGCGTTAACTCGCCCAACCCCTCGTAATACAAGAGGTGCCTTGTTCTCCTTCAACATGGAATATTGCCAACACCACCAGTGACAATAACATTGAGAGAACATCAAGGATCACTCGTTGTCACGGTAACCTCCTTCTTCCAGCCACATCTGTTTTGGGAACTCCTTTCCTTCTTTTATTTTCCCCGCTATATTCAATCTCCTCTATTTAAATCCCCGCCGTTCCTGCGCCCCACCTGAGGGAATTGCGTAGGTAAGCGACAGGGGTGGGGTTTACTTTTCCATTTATTTTAATGTTCTTTCTTTATTAATTTTTTTTTTTATTTACTTCTATTTTTTTTGCCCCTCAGTTTGAAAAAGGGCCCATTGTTTGTTTATTTTGTGGTATTTATTTAAAAAAAAAAAAAAAAAAAAAAAAAAAAAATATATATATATATATACATATCATAAATATAATATATATATATATATATATATATATATATATATATTACTATATATATAATATGGACCAAAGTTACTTAACGCCATCACAGGAACGGAGAGGCTCGGATAAAAAACAAAATTCACAGGTAGCATCTATGATACATAAATAGATGCTTTAGGGGCGAATTTTTTTTTTTTTACCTGCTCTAGGGGTGAAATTAGGTTAGGTTAGGTTAGTTAGTTAAGTTAGGTTATGGTCAGCGTCTAGGTCCAGTTCAGCGGTCTAGTAAAACAAAATTTCCATTTTCCGCCCCTAAAAACATAATTTAATGTATCATAGAGGCTACCTTGAATTTTTTTTTCGATCCGACCTCCCCTTTCCGTGTGTGCGTTAAGTAACTTTACCATTATATATAATATATATATTATATACTATATATATATATATATATAATATATATATATATATATATTATACTATAATATATATACTATACTACTAACTATACATACATATATATATATAATATATCATATATAACTATATATATACTATATATTAAATCACCTCCATCATTCACTTAAACAACACAATCATCAAATCAAGCCAATCTCTAGATACCTAAGGGTCACAAAAAATCCTTACAATGCCCAAACTATCCCCCGAAAATTCACACCTCAACTTTATTAAAACAAAGAAACTACCCTCCTTTGAAAACTCAGGACCCATACACCACATTTAATCACTAACCCAATCACTAACCTAAACACTCAGACTCTCCTAATCTCATAAACCACCTAACACTACTAACACCAGTCTTCACAGCGAAATACTACAAAAACATCAACTTCACGCATATATAATAGAAAACCTGCAGGCGTTATCAAAAACAAAACCCTTAAAACAACTCACAAAACAAACCCCACCTCCCTCACACCCGCAATCCCCCTCCCTGGCCCGAACAACCCCATCCCTTCCTCAAAACACACAAGCAGACAGCCCACCCTCGCGCAAAACTTTACCAGCTACAACATTATCTCCCCGTAAACCAACTCTCCCACCCTTCAATAGTGAACTCTAACAACAAAACACAACTCAAAAAAAACTATCACCTCGGATCACACAACACACCATCCACCTCCCTTTTACAACACCACAAATGAAATTATCACAGAAACCCATCAAAACCCTCTTAAACCCTTCACAACCCAAGCAAACAGGACCAACGATCCAATCTCAGAACCTTTCCACCTGAAACAACCTAGGAGGAAAAGCACACCTACTCCTCATACACAGAAATTTTAAACAACGTCCCTGAAACTCAACTTATATACCCCCAAATCTGGAAACTAAATCATTTCATTATCCCAAAACTAGAAAACCTAAACAACAAGACCCCAATTCCCCCATCCTACCGATACTCGCCCCCACCCAATCTCTCTCTTCTCTCACGGACCATCAGCAAAAACAACTGCTGTGAAGAAACTAATATTTCAAAATAACAAAAAATATCCCCACACATCACCCCCCCTAGAATTCCAACATGGATTTAAAGGCAATCAATACCACTCAACAAACAGCCCTCAGCCTCCCTCACACAACACATATGATCTACATAGTTCAACCAAACTCCCCCTCATCACACAGGATCCATACTACAGCGCATCGAAACTTACCAAAGCCATTCTGACCACTGATCCCCACATTTTTTTTCTTTTTCTATATTTAAAAAGTCTCACCACCTCACGGACATAGCCCCATTCAAGGAGGGGAACTTCTAGGTAATTTCTACCTAGAGATCGACACTAGGATTAATCGACACCGCGCCGTTAGCCCACATAGCGACTCCCGATCGCTCCTACCGTTTGTGCCCCAACATCCTTATACAAAAAATTCCTTCAATCCCCCACCTCAAGAACCGAATTAATTGAATAACCAAAGTAGGCTCTATCCAAAAATTTCCACACCACTTTACCATAGAATCCATCGCAACCCTACAAGTCCAATCTCATAAAACAACACCCTCTCCACAACTCCATTAAACTAACAAAACGGGAACCGGCTACCTACAAGCCCAGGCTTTGCCCATTACTCCTCTCCATTACCCTTATTCCAAATTCCTCTATTACAGGCAGACTGCCCACACCTAGCCAACCAATCCTACCAAAGCTAACTGGCTTACCGCAGCACGAACAATCAGTCTCATTTCCCATACCACAATCCACTTGTAAAACACAGCACACCAACACGACACCAACAATACCAATTACAAAATTAATTAGACAAACATTGGCTAACTCACAAACGCCCCAATAGAATGACCAAGTTCCCCCTTACAATTCCTCCATTACCCTCCATAACCACAGACCGCCCCACCAATCTTCATTCCCACCCAATAGCGTCTTATCTTTGAACAACAACCCTTCCCCTAAACAAAAACCCCAAAAAAATATTAAGACTCACTTACGACACACATATAACTTTTCTCCCCCCACATCGACAAAATTACTTCCTCAACCCAACGAAATTAAACACCCTCCGAACTCACTCCCAACACAACTTCAGCGACAGAAAACACATCCTTACCACAATCTACAAACAACCCCTCAGAACTAATAATATAAACTATGCCTCCCCCGCATGGATCTCAGCACTATCACAACCACACTTAACAATAACATTGCACAGTTACACAAAACACCGCCCCTCTAGAATAATCACTGGAATGTACCAAAAACAACTTACACTCCCATCCAGACACATTTACATGACGAGAACACACATACCTTCCCAACTCCCTACCCACTTGCAAGCCATAGGTTACGGGAGGACAACACAATCTTTATATCCAGAAGAACCACTCAATCCCACACCCATCCATGCCCACCAAATCCCTCTCCCACCCCCCCCCGACACAGACTAACCAAAATCCCCCCCCTCCTCACCAGCCAAAAACTCTTCTATAACTGACAATCCTACAACAATATTCCTACTTCGTCCCCCCAGTTGGTTTACCAACTCCATACCACCACAATTAACTAACACATATCCAACCAAATCCGCCCCCAAACAATAACAACACATCTAACTCCAAACACCCAATCCACCAAAATTCTCCCCTACAGAGACAATCCACTACGTTCACGTCAAGAAACACAACATAACCTCGCACGAACGCAGATCAGGGCCACACCCACAATCTTATCGCCAATATAAATTTCATGATATCAAACTTGACCACGCTATATCCCCATCTGCACCGTTAGACTCGTCGTAATATTCCCCAGGACAACAAATGGAGCCACTTCCTCTGGAAGTGCCCCCCTCCTCGACTGCCCCCCGATTACCACCTCGCTAGTAACCTTCCTCACTCCTTGACCTTGTGGAACCGCCCAAGAGCAGTAGGACCTGGCTTTCCTAGAGGCTCGGTCGTCGGCCCCCCAATAACGGTGGGCCAGGGGCAGAAAGCTATCTGTCTATATATATAATATAATATATATCAAGCTTTTTATAATATATATATATATACTACTATATATACTATAAAAAAAATTATTATATATATATACTAATAATATATATACTATATATATATCACTACTTATATAACTAATAATACTATATGTATACACTAATATACTACTATATATATAAATTACTATAATATAATATATATTTATATATCATATATATATATATATATACTATATTATATATATATATATATTATATACTACAATACTAACTAATATATATATATATATATATATATAACTATACTACTATAATACTACATATATATATATATAATATATATATATATATATATATATATATACATATAATATATATATATAATATATATATATATATATATATATATATATAATACATATATATAATATACCTATACATATACTATATATATATATATATATATATATATATATATATATATATTATATATTATATATATATAAAACTATGTTACAAAAAAACAGCAATGAAAAGTGCATTCCATTGTAATCAGATCTTATTCATCAACAACAATTGGGCAAAAGCTAGAAAATTAAAGCATTTTATTCAAGCGAAGCATCTTTCACACGGGAACCTACCACCGTAGTGAAAAACATTATCATTGCATGTTTTTGAATATTTTAAGGATAATTAATAAAATTGTGAATATCATAATATCATACAAATATTTGACACAATCTCATTACTCTTAAAGTCATTAATAAAAAAAATTGACTCCATTGTAAGAAAAAAATAAAAGAAAAAAAATTTCATGACTGCTTTCCGAAATCATTTCCTTTGTTTACATTTTTGGTAAGATAGGGAAATAGCAATCTTACGGAATTTGTCAAAATTCTTACGTTTGGTGAGAATATTCTCAAATTTTTCTTAAAATTTGACAAAGCGAACGTTTTTTTTTTAGAACGTTTTTATTTTTCGTAAGAATTCGTAAGAATATTGCCAAAACGAAAACGGCTTTATATTGACATTAATACGAACTGCATTGCTAAATTATAAACATAAGTTAGCCATTGTGTAGAAGAATAATTAGTTAGTGTTTATACGACCATTCTCCCTACCACATTTCTTTTATAAAATTAGACCGTCGGGCACATTTCGAAGAGAATGTGGAAGTTTAGGTGAAGTGATCAGAGGATAAAGTTTTCAAGAATTCCGAAACTCGTTATTTAAAGGAGTACATTTTCCTGGAGGGTGAGGCTCTTCCATCAGAGGGAGGGTGAAGAGAATCAGAAGTCAACAGCTCAGGAGATTCTTCAAGAGAAACCATTGCTGATTATTTGCGGGAGGTGATGAATTTGCCCGGCTCAAGATAAATGGCTCGATTGGTCAATCATGGCGGACAGACACTTTGGGACAGTGATGTCCTTTCCAGAGAATTCCAACTGATCGAGGCCTGGATCATATCGGAAGATTGGGGTATTAGTTAATATCCGGTAAAGGTATTATCCCCCATGGGGTTGAGGGATAATGAATGGCGGGTTAAGACGGGGGTAATTTGTACTTACTTGAGTGTTTGAGGATATAGATTTTGGGGGCAAGCAGCCTCTCCTTGTTGGGGAGGCACATAGGAAAGTTCTTAAATCTCGTATTGTAGTTTTACGAGGGACATTGTACAGAGTTGGCAGGATAATATGCTAAGCAATTTGGGTAGTTGGGAGGAAGTTCACAGAGTATGAAATGAAAACTGTTGCAACGAGTGCGTTTAGAGTGGGAAGACCGGCAGTATTTCTGAGGATGTCTCAGTATGAATGTATGCACGTCGTAAATAGGTAATGGTGTGGTGAAGGTTATAAGTAGTTTGGGGATTCGGTTTGGTTAATTATCTGGTTAGTTGGAGGAAATCTATTGACGTTAGTTACCGGAACCTCTTTCCTTTTCAGGTGGACCAGAATGTCATCAGTTACATCGTTTTGAATTTCTGACAGGATTTTCACCTTTACCCTGATCCATGGGTAAGGAATGGAGGATGGACCAGGACCCTCATGGGGAGAAAGACCGGAGAAAAACTAACGTAACTAGTGAAGAGACAGGAGGACATTTTCTGAAGGAGAAGGAAGTTGCGTAACATGTTTCCCTTCTCCTACACGAAACTTCCTTCTTCATTAGAGAATTTAAGAACTGGGATCCGCGAGGCTTTTAGATTTAGAGAAATAATTTTTGAAATAATGCAAAAATTTAATTAACTTGAAGATGCTGGGTAACTCAACTTCAAAAACAATAAATATTTGAATATATAAAAAATTGTAAATTGGGGTTGTCTTTATTTCATTAAAACGATATCTGACTAATTTTCGCGCAATTATTCTTCCTGCCACTCAAAGCAGAAAATTGTTATCGTAGTACATTTCATAGACATAAATCACGTGTTAATGTCAGGCCTACGATGATGTAAGAATTTAATTAAAATACATATATGATTACATGCATAGAGTTAATCACTTGATTTTTTATCACTTATCCTCAAAATATACTTTTGCAGCCAATCATTATAGAAGTGTTTACTGCAAAACGTTTGAAAACGTTTTCATAAGTTTAATGAAGCAGCAATCACAAATCACAAATTATTTTCGGCAGCCCTACTGATGAGTTTTTTAGTTTCGGTCAATGTAAATGAGAAATGGTTGATATATAAATTGTGCAAATTATTATTGTTTAAAGAGTGGGTTTTTTAATGCTTGTGTATTAGAATTAAACGTTTGTACGATTATTATTCTTTAATAGAATCAAATTAGACTATCCACAATGGATAAATGCGTTAAATTTAAAATTAATGACGAAGTCAAATGGCAAAAAGCAGCTTCTAGTAAATTAAACGAAGTAGATATTACTAGGCCTGAGACTTTAGCCTGTTCATCTTCAAAAGCTTCACCAAAACTACATAGTGAAAAAAAAAAAAATCAGAAAATATGACATAGGCTTTTCTCTATTGGTTTCACCTGAACAGGGGTAAGAAATTAAGTGTTATTTCTCAATCGAAAATTCAAACTTTGAGTATAGCATCAATTAAAGCCAACTAAACTAAAACGACATTTGGAAACAACACATTCGAATTTAAAAAATCCAAGTGAACAATATTTTAAAAGAAAGATTTAGAATTATATCACAGAAACTACATTTTACTCACACGTGTCAGAAAACAAAGATGCGTTACATGCTTCATATCGAATTAGTTATCGATTTGCAAAAGCTGGTGAAGCACATACAATTACAGAGAATTTAATAAAGCCGTGTGCAAAAAGATTTATTGGAATTCATGATGGATAAAAAATTCGTCCAAAAATTTGATAAAGTGCCGCTTTCAAATAACTCTGTATCAAGACGTATTCATGCAATGTCAAATTTTTGTGAAACTGAGCTAATAAGACGAGTTAAAATGGCTTCAACATTCTCTCTTCAAATGGATGAGTCAAAAGACGTTGCTAGTTTAGCAGTTTTGCTTGTATTTGTGCGGTATAATTATGAAAGCCGCATTGAAGAAGATTTATTAATCTGCAAGCCATTGGAGAGTCATACTACAGGGAAAGCAATATTTAATTTAATTGATTCAGTTATGGATAAAAGTGAAATTTCTTTGAAGCTTTGTTCAGGCATTTGCACTGATGGAGCTGCAGCTATGGTTGGGTTCATTTCGGGTTCTGTGGCTAGAATAAAAAATGAAAATGAAAATGTTGAAAGTGTCCGTTGTTGTCTTCAACGCCAAGCACTAACGGGGAAACGTATGCCTGAAAACTTAAAATTAGTATTAAACGATGTTGTTAAAATGGTTAATTTTATTAAATCAAGGCCACTAAACGCAAGAATCTTCAGCTTATTATGTGAGGATATGGGAAGCACTCATGAAACTTTATATTGTTGCATACTGAAGTGCGTTGGTTATCTCGTGGATAAGTGTTGGCACGGTTTTTCAAATTACGTGAAGAAATTGTTTTTCTTCCATCTGAACACCTTCACAATTTTCAGCTAAATTAAATGATCAGTTTTGGATGGAAAAAATGGCATACATTTCTGATATATTAACTTACTTGAATGAAGCCAGTCTTGCAATGCAAGGTGCCAGTGTAACATGTTTCAAAGTCAAAGGTAAAATGAACTCAGTTCAACGTAAAAACACTGGGGTGATTATATCGCTAAGGGTGAGGTTGAATGTTTTGAAAACCTGAGTAGTTTACTACTAACAAATGGAATTTCCTTAAGGCAAGAAACGAAAGGTTTAATTTTGCAACATTTATCTGATATGAATAACTCAATATCAAAGTATTTTCCCGATAAAATGGAAGCAGAACGTTGGGTTGAGAATCCCTTTGTGAAGTCGTTAAATTTTAACAATCTTTCACGGAATGAAAAGGAACAGCAAATTGACATTGACATTATAATTAAAATTTCATGAAGTGGAACTTGCAAATTTTTGGATAGAATTATTAATGGAATACAATGATATAAGCTCAAAACCTTTGAAAGTAATAATGCAGTTTCCAACCACATATTTATGTCAAAGAACTTTTTCACTATATGCAGCAACAAAAAAATAAATTTCGAAGTAGACTAAATATAGAAGCCGATTTACGCCTACAAGTAACGTCTATAATTTCAAACATGAATGCTCTCTCTCTAACCAACAGCAGGCTCACCCAAGTCATTAAAAGGTACTTTATTATTATTATTATTATTATTATTATTATTATTATTATTATTATTATTATTATATTATTATATTATTATTATTATATATATTTTAATATTTTTATTATTTTATTATTATATTATTATATTATTATTATTTATTATTATATTTATTTTATTATTTATAATATTATATTATATATATATAATATATATATTATATATATAGTATATACTTATATATATATATATATATAATATATACTATATATATAATATATATATATATATATAGTATATATATATATTTTATATATATATATATAATATATCATTTAAGTCCGCGAAATTTTTGCTCTAACGTAGGGGTTCCGTGGGTATGAAAAGTTTGGGAAATGTCCTATGTACAATAAGGTTCTGTGCTGTGCGATGTGTGTGTGTGGTGTTTGTGTGTCTTTAGTGGTTCTGGGGTATACGGGGAAGCGAAAATGATAGCACACCGGCACTCGTATACTAGAACAAAAACTGACACTCTTTGTCTGTGAAAAAAAAATTTACTACAGAAAATTCAAATATTTTAAATTTTTTTTTTTGGTTTTTTTTTTTTGAAACATTTTTTCGCTAATTTTATTTCAGTTTATTTTATTCATTCTCAACTAGGCACCGATGAATAACATTTAAAAAATAAATAAAGAAAACTGTACACACACACACACACACACACACACACACACACACACACACACAACACACACACACACACCCACACAACACACACACACACCACACACACACCACACACACAACACACAACACACAACACACACACACACACAACAACACACACACACCACACACACACACACACTCACAACACACACCACCACCACACACACCACACCACACACACACAACACCACACACACACACACACACACACACACACGACACACATATATATATACTAATATATATATATATATATATATATATATATATATATATATATATATAAAATATATAGTATATATATATATATATATATATATAATATATATAGTATATATATATATATTACGTATATAGGCTACCTCTAGAAGAGGACCAATCCATATCTCAAAAACTACAATAGCTACAGGGAAATGTAAAAAAAAAAAAATAATAATAATATCTAAAAAACTACGACAATTAAGGCTTCGAGCAGAGGGGAACACAGGGATGGACTTTCCATACTGTAGGGGAGGGACGGAGGAACCCCCGCGACACCCAATACAAAGAGCGGGGGTTCCGGAGCCTGATTGGACCCTTTTTGATTTAGAAATTAAAAGAATAACAAAGAAATCTGATAAACAATAACTTCCCCCAGGATATATTATAGAGAAAACTATAAGGCACACTTTAAATAATTTATTCGTCAATACTATCAAAGAAAATGAAAAAGATAAGCTCTTAGTATATCATAAAACTGAAAATATTAGTCAGAAAAAAGAGGAAGAAAACAAATTAAAATTAAATTTTACAAGAGCATATTACAAAAGACGGGAATAAGCTTATATTAAGATCTTACTATAAAGCCAATTGAAAACTGAACTCGATGCTTCTCTACTCGTGAAGGCGCTTTCGGAATGGTGAGTAGTAGTAACGTTGTTGTACGATTTCCAATGTTCTGAAAAGTGGATGTAACGCGCTTATATTGGATACACAACGAATACTCAACATGAGAATGTCGCAGCATAAGTATAAGCCGAGTAAAATATTTCAACATATTAAGGAAGAACACCACAAAATCCCGATAACAGCATAAAAGAGGGCTTCTCCATCATAACAGAAGAAAGATTTTTATGAATTGAGCCTCAGGGAATCATTGCTCTTAAGGAAACATGAACCAGTTAATAAACATAAAATATAATGAAATGTCCAATTTTTTAAACATTTTTAAATAGCAAAAAGTCAATGTAGGTTAACTTTTCTAACTTTTAAAATTATTAATTTTGTTTATTTATTTTTGTTATTAGTTTAAACAAAATTTATAAAAAAAAATTGTTTTAAAATATTAAAAATAAAACTATTCCTTGAAAATGTCGAAGTGTACTGACGAAAGCTGGTACTGTTATTAAATCAATGGTTTTATTTTATTCCAGAATAATACTAAAAATTTCTTCTGTAACAGAAATACATTTTAGGAGGCTTGGAAAAGCAACAAAATCATACGTTAAAATAAATGCTGATATTGGAGTTTTATTTAATAATGAATAATAATAATAATAATAATAAGTATAATAATAGAAATAATAATAATGAATTAATAAATAATAATTTAATAATAATAATAATAATAATAATGGGCTTGAAAAAAGTTATGATATCCAAAATAATTCTTAAAAAATTATAAAAAAAAGCAAAAAATAACACATTCTTATAACACAGCAGCGTCATATATATATTAATATATATATTATTATATATATATATTATACTATATTATAATATTATAGTATATATAAATATATATATAATATATAATAATATACAATAATAATATATTGTGTGTGTGTGGTACGTGTGTGTGTGTGTAGTGTGTGTGTGTGTGTTGTGTGTGTGTGTGTGTGTGATGTGTGTGTCAAAGAAAATTTGGATTGCAAAATGAATATTCAGTCAAAAATAAATAAAAAACTAAATAAAACGATGTCCTTACATTATAAATAGTCCTAGATACTGTAAATAAACAAAATACATATATATA
>JABUQX010104292.1:0-2500 GCA_015478945.1 Trachelipus rathkii | reverse complement strand
AGTTCTTTGTACTCTTTCAACTATTGCAGCTCTTTATTAACTGAGAACGTATTGTAACTCTGAACTATTTCTTGAAACTCTTTACCTAAAAATTCTGTACCTTTCTGTGCACATCATTTGAGGATATCTGCTGTCTTCGTTTATAATTTCTCTTACAGCAGCAGCAACAGTTTTTGACTTTTTATATTTTAAAGCCTTTAACTATAAGTACGAATATACATCCATCACAAAAGGAATGTATTTGATACCCATTATTGTAAGATTTGTATTTTATCATTTCAGTCAAGTCTAGTTGCCAGACATTATCTATGATTTTTCGTGTTGGGAATTTTTTTCGTATAGGTTTATGCTAAGTAAAAGCATCCTCACCTTCTAAATATTTTTTTCAATTCTTTTTTATTAATTTGAGAAAACTTTGACGCAAATCTTGAAAAGCCTCCGTAACTGAAAGGCTGTTTCGATGTCATAGTAATATTTATCGACCGCCTTCTTAGCCTCCATGACTCACAATGTCGTTAAAAATAAAATAAAAAACATAATAAAATATACTGAAAGGTGATATATAAACCATATATCTATATGAAATATTTTATTTTAAATTACAAAATAATACAGCCATATAAAAACATGTCAAATGTATGCTGAAAAATGATATAAAAAACCGTATGTCTATATGAACTAGTTTAAATTACAAACTACAACCCTATAAAACATCAAATGTATACAGTATACTGAAAGATAATACATAAAACCATATGTCTATACCAGGGGTGGCCAACCCGTGGCGCATGCGCCAAACGTGGCGCACTGGATGGCTATAAGTGGCGCATTGCTACGAGCTACTTTTTGTGAGATTTTATATTTTAACTGGGCTACATCAGCCTATTTCCTACGAATTTATTTAATGAAAACTAAAAATTCATTTTATTTCCAGAAATTTGTTAAATCTGCAAGATATAAAGAAGTATGTAACAAATATCGCAATGTTATTGCTATTTATAGCAAGTCCATCAGGAAAACTGTTTTGCATTGTTTGTGAAAGTACTGTTTCATATAATAGAAGACATGATTTTAATAGATACTATAAAACACAGCATCAGACTAACATAGAAGAAAAAATGAAGCTTGTTCTTGCATCTGAGTCACGAAAAGAATATGTGACTAAGAAAAAGGAAGAAATCAGAAGAAGACAAAATATATTTGCTAAAGTAGGTTGTGAAGACTTGGCGATGACAGAAGCGTCATATGAAATTGCTTTAGCATTGGCGAAAAAAAAAATTTTCTGGCGGGGAAGAAATTGTTAATTAAGCCTTGTCTCCAAATATTTGAACGACATCTTGGTAATAAAGGTATTGAAAGGAAAGCAGACGAAAGTGCTATATCAAAGCAGACAGCTACTACGAGACGTATCGAGCAACTCTCTCAGGATGTATTTCAGCAACTGGAAGACCTTGTCCATTCTTGTACTTCCTTTTCTCTAGATTTTGGTGAATCAACGGACATATGTGATGTTGCTCAGTTAAGCATTTTTATAAGAGGGGAATCGATGATAATTTTAAAGTCTTGTGGAAGAACTTTGCCAGTCTGGAGTCATTG
This sequence comes from Trachelipus rathkii, assembly GCA_015478945.1. NCBI lineage: Eukaryota > Metazoa > Arthropoda > Malacostraca > Isopoda > Trachelipodidae > Trachelipus > Trachelipus rathkii. The sequence continues at coordinate 904 of JABUQX010104292.1, read as the reverse complement.
CATGTTAAAACAAGAGGATCAGACATTTGGATAAGGAAAATTCATGCCTAGAAATTTAAAATTAAATTATAGCAAACTCATTATGTGTGTCCCTGACGGAAGCACCATCAATGATAGGTATGTCAGATGGGGCAATTTTATAAATCATTCCTGTTATACTACAATATCACTGCATTATACACAATTAGGCACTGTGGGAAAACTTTAAATATTCAGCGATGTTATGCTACCGGTTGTAAATGTGTGAAATAAAATTAGAGCCAAGCAGCATTAAACAGACGAGATCAGGAAAATACTGCTGAATTTGAATACTATTGTGATTGGAATATGTGAAATGTCCTTCATTGACGAGGTGCGCTGGCTTTCTAAAGGACAGGTTCTGAGTAGATTTTGGTAATTGAAAAATGCCGTTTCTAATTTTTAGACAGGAAAATGAGCTACCTGATGAAAGAACCCTATTATTTGACAACAACTGGCTATTTAATGATTTGGCATTTTTAGTTGATGTTACTAGCCATCTCAATGATCTAAATTTAAAACTACAAGGCAAGATTAAATTATTTTCAAGTTTAGTCAATAGCATCAGTTCATTTAAAATAAAATTAAAACTTGTTTCACTCTCAGTTTAGAAAATGAGGATTTGAGTCAATTTTCACACCTGAAAGATCAGAGTGAATGTGCTCTGGATTAATAGCAATTAGACCAAAAAGATATATTGAAAAAATTTCAAGATATTGCAAGCGGTTCATTTGAAAGCGTCGCTTTCAAGATTTGCATAGAGAAAACATGCATGCTCGCATTTTGTAAACCCATTTCACTTAGCTGAAAAAAAAACATAATGCACGATGCCTAGTACATACAAATGGAACTGATTGATTGAAAAAACAAATTCATTATTAAAATT
>JABUQX010104291.1:5000-20842 GCA_015478945.1 Trachelipus rathkii | reverse complement strand
GTAGGCCAGCAGATTTTATATATAATATAATATATATATATTATATATATATAATTATTTCTATTTATATATATTTATACTATATATATATAGATTATATATATATATATATATATATACACTATATACTACCTATATATACCTATATATACTCATATTTATATTTACACCTATATCATATATATATACACTAACATGCCTAACGAAAACAATTCGAAAACATACTTTTAATAATTATACATACGCCATATTCTATTGTTGAAAAGCTTGTCTTCCTATATAATTTACCCAATACTTAATTTTAAATCACATTCTGAGTAATTTCTTAGGACTATCATTTTTTTAAAATAAGCTGTGTTTTATAGATAGTTCTTAAAGGTTTTTTCTTTTAAAATAAAATACACTACTCCATTATGCATTTATTTCAATTATTTTATGGTATATAAGGCTAAATACCACTTAAATAAAGTTATATAAATTAATATTCAATATAGCTAATTGAAACATTCGATACAAAATTTCAAACAAACTGCCATAAGCCACACATTTCGTACATATTTACGGGAAGAGAACGAAAGATTTCATATATTTCGATTATAGTAGGACAGACTAGCCCGGCTCCTTAAGTTGATGTAAAAAATTGACGTCATCGTCCGCCAGGTGCAAAGGAATTTTAAACTCTAGATCGACAGCTTAGGACGAGATCTAAATGAACTTCATTATTATTATAGCTATTATTTATTGTGGTTGTTTTTCTATTTAATTCTATGATGAACAAAATAGCTTTTTTTAACATCCTTTATATAAAATTTTAATCATTTACGTATACTTTTACAATTTATTTTATTATTTAAAACCTAAAAATACTGGGTAGGAGCTACCTACCCTACCCTATTATACGCCGCCTATTTTTATATATATATATATATAAATATATATATATAGTATATATATATATATATATATTAATATATATATAAAATATATATATAATATATATAATATTTCAGTATATATATATATATATATATTACTATATAGACTATATTCTATATATAGTATATATGACAAATATATTATTATATAATATATATAATTATATATATATATATATAATATATATTTATATATATATATATATATATATATATATATAATATAATATATATAATATATCTATATATATATATATACTATATATATATATATTATAATATATAATAATATATATATATATATATATATATCCTTGAGTATTTCATCCTAACATTTATTTATTTTTACCAAATGAATCGATTCGAACGAAGTATTTGTCAGGAAGCCGAACAATTGCTAGGACTGATAGTGTTTTTTTTTTTATTATTATTATATTATTTTGCGATTTTATTTGAATAATTTATTTCAATTTTCTCAGTTTGAAGAACATGGCTGGAAGGTACCAAAATTCTTATAAAAAACTATTCTTTATTTAATATTTGTGGTGCAAAGAGAAGACATCTATAAATTTTGCGAAGATGAAATTGCATAAAGTAGCCATAAACACGATTGATTATAAACAGTTATTGACGAGAGGTATGTATATATACTTTTTACGCAAAATAATTTTTTAAATAGAGAGAATATACTTCAAATTTTTTAATCATACTAATATTTTTTCCAACCGGCACTTGACGCGAAGCGAGAGGGGACCCCTAAGGCGGCGGAGTGGATTAAGTAGACTCGTACCGCAGGTTTAATAATAAACTTTTTTTGCACCCAAATTAATTATTGTACATATATATATAAAAAAGTTTGAATAAGTTTTGTTCCCTGAATTCAACAAAATATTTCCTTTATATAATATATATATAATATATTATATATATATATATATATATATATTTATATATATATATATATATACTATAATATATATATTATATATATCTATATATATATATATATATAATAATATATATATATAACTTTAATAATATACTATATATATTATAATAAACTACCTAAATTAACTCCTATTTTACTAGAAAGATCTAATTTATGGTCCAATAGAGATACCATGTTACTATTTTTTTTGCTTGGCTAACGAGTTAACGTATAAAAGTCTTCTAAATAGACTTTCTGTCATATATAATATACTATATACTATATCATATTATATATATATATATATATATATACTATAATATATATATATATATATTATTATATTATATATATATATATACTATATATCTATATATATATTAGTAATGACATGACATCCGCATCCGCATTTGCGAAACATCCGCCTCTAAAGTGAACATCCGCATCCGCATCCTCACTTTAACGGCACATCCGCTCCGCATCCGCATCCGCATTCCACACTTCAATGAATGAGGATGTTGAGGATGTTTCTACATTTGATTAAATGCATATAAAAAATAAATTATTTTTTGGCATCTTTATCATGGGGAGTTTATGGGAATAATTTTAATTTTGAATTTACGATTTCTGGATACTATATATATATTATATATATATAATACTATATATATATATATTATATATATATATATATATATATATATATTATATATAATAGTATTATATATAATATATATAATATAATATATTATATAGTAATGTTTTCTTATTCCTTATTTACTATCTATGGCTAGAAGGGCAGTTAAGCAAGTCTTCTAGTAATATTTATTGTCGGACCAATTGGGACTTTTACAGCAAACTCAATCACAAAAAAGATCCACTATAAGACAACTAAAAGATAATAAACTTTTTCAAATTAAAGTACACAATAAAAATATCATTGCTGAAATATAAAATGAAGGTATAATAATATAATGAAATACATATTTGCTTGGAAAGCATGTGGGTGCATGATTAGCATTCATAAACATAAAAACAATACATCAAAAACATATTTTACCTGATGGCTTATTCCATCTAAATATTTTACCTGATGGCTTATTCCATCTAAATACATAATAGAATCATGTTTCATTTAATAATTACATAATGGTTAATTAGAAGGATACATATTCATGATACACTGAAAAGAATATTCACATTTTACATACCTCTTATAGGTCAGATACAAATGCCATAATGATAAACGTTTTAGCTTCGCTTTGATTATGGAGCTGATTCTTTTATTTAAGATATAAAATGTTTATCACTCTGTAAAGTATAATTATAAGCATACCGGAAGAATGTGATTATTAACACAATTACTTCTTTTTAAAATAATGGTAAATGTATATATATAATATATATATATATATATATATATATATATATATATATATATATATATATATATATATATATATATATATATATATATATATTGGTGAGTGGGGGTCGATATCTGATTCACCATATTTTATTAATTTCCAGCCAGGTAAACTGGATCAAGCACAACAGGAATATTTGATATATATATATATATATATATATATATATATATATATTATATATATATATATATATATATATATATAATATATATATATATATATATATATATAATATATATATATATATATATATATATATATATAATGACAGTAGAGAGAGTGAAAGAACCAATATTCATCACACAGCGTGTTTCCTTTCAAACTATCAGTTTACCAAGCCAAGCAGCGACTGCAGACGCCCTTGATAGGATTGCAAATGATCACCATCCAATTGCAGGGATACCAAACCCGTTACAGGAAATTTCTATTGCGTTGTCTTTACGAGCGAGAGAAAGGCGGAAGCTCTTGTTTCTAAGCGACCTATTTCGATCGATTTTTTAGATTTCACAAGAAAACGTTTCAGAACGTTATTTTTGATCTAATTTACAAACTGGTTGGGAATCTAATTTTAAAAAGATGAAATCATTTCAGACATTAAAGCAGTTATATACGTACGGAAAAGGTCCCCTCCCGGGAAAAATCATTACTTTAAGGATTTGATTTCTAATTCGAATAAGTCGTGGATTTCAGAGGAAGTATAGCTCAGAGTGTAGGAAGAGGCATAGGAGTCTTGGGCAAGTAAGACAAACGTTGTGATAGGAGTATGGGAGCTTGTCGAGATACTTATCTGACCAGGTTATTGAGGGAGCATCTTTCAGTTGCTAGTTGGATTTGTCGTTAGTGTTGGATAGCCTGAAGCGGGATGCTTTCGGTTTGAATGGGTGCTTTGGGCAGGCACATATTGCAAAGAAATACTCTTTTCGTCCAAACGAAATACGCAATGACCAAGAACTTGATGAAAAAGATCAGTGCCAGAAGTTCTCCTCAATGTATGGAATGAATTTATTCTGACGGAAAAATACGTGTTGTAAAAGGGATGCATTGTTTGATTTAAACTGATCTAGTCTTTGATTCAATGAATTTCTTTTAAGTTTGAAACTTAGTGAACAAATACAGAAGAATGTTAGGTAAAAGCAACGTGCAGATAAGAGTTGAATAAAACGTGTCAGAATAAGAATTAAGGAAAGAAGGTTATGTTCTTTTCAAGGTGCAATAGGGTTCTTTAAAACTGAACTTAGAGAGATGAAAGCAACGTGAGGATAGTAAGACTAGTCTAGACATTGGGATTAGAATTGGGTATTCTCACAATGCATCGAAGCCTAGTTTTTTTTGAAAAGAAATCAGGTGAAGTTGTCTTAAGCGACAGCTATAAGGTTCTATAGACTTATATTCTGCAATAGGGCAATGTGAAAAGTCATTAGTGAAAATCTACTCAAGATTAAAAGAAAGGTAACAGACTGATCATCAATGGAAGCAAACACTTGGGACTGGGGGCAAACTGCTAGTTGCCTAACTGTCTCAAGTCATGGCACGATTCTTATAAGGTAGTGATACTTCGATTTACAGTATTTACAAAGAAATAACATATTTGGTCGTTGTACTGACTCGAACTAGTGATTTATTTTAAAGGAAGGTGGTAGGAAAAGGTGATTAGATTTGTAGGAACAATTTCTCTATGAGATAAGGAATTAAGGTGATTGTCATAAGGGGCTAGTTGAGATTGATAGTCAAGAATAAGTTAGAAAAAGTTTGATAGTTTTTGTTTCTAGAGGAATGACGGTGTGAAGTTTTTAGTTTCTTTTCATTTCTGTACAAAAGGCCAATAGGAAGATGGGAGAAACAGTCTGTGAGTTTGGTGATTTGTGTTTTTACGAGTTGGAGTGATTTATCACTAATTGGGTGGAGTTTGGTGATGTTATGAACGTTTGTTCATTAAATTTTTACGCCTGATTGCTTCCCATGGTTTATTATAATTATGAAACCGTAAGCACCTAGAAACTATTCTGAAACTCTAAACAAATTTTTGAAAGCTTACCTGAAAATTATATTAAAGTTAACGAGTAATTTCGCTTTCAACTGTTCTTGTTTCAGTAATCAATACTAAATTTGAGGTAGAGCATAGTTGACTAGAGTTGATCTTTTTCGAAGTAGTTTTAACTGTTTATCGTAGCAGTGCCAAAAGATGTTATGAGGACGTCTCCTCCAAATTTCCAAAGTCGGCTCGCTATCCTTTTATGATCTTGCAGAGAGATCCAGGCAGTTGCACTTACTTGTCAATTCTGGAGCTAACACTTTTTACTCGAATGGTCATAGTTTTGAATTCCCATGGTGAGCCCGATATGATGTGTTGAAACATTTAGGAACAATGGTTCGAACGATAGGTAAAATGATTCTTTGACGTTAGGTTACCAATTTAGTCGTCTTGATGATAGTTTCTTTAATGTCTGAGGAATTCTAAGGAGATAACGACATCAAGTATCCTAATCTATGAAGTTGGACTTTCCTGACGATACAGAACTAAACAGTGAATACTTCGTTTCTTCTTTTTATTTAGAGGTTTGCTTGTGCATGTTGAACAATGATGAATAGCAACAAGCTGGTTTCCGAAATCATTTCTGAAATATTCATCGTTATACTTTCTTGGTTATTGAAATTTTTTAGTCGCCTATGTTTATTAATATTTTAAATTAATTGGTTAGTTAAAGCGTTCGCGTTTTATTATTAAACTAAATGCTTTCTTAATTATAATCGAGTTAGTTGGCTTAAAATCTAAATGTAAGAGTTTTTAAACTCAACGTAATACTTAATTGTTTATTTACTAGTTAGTGATATTACTTACTTACTTACTAGTAGTTGACTTACTTAGTCTATTACTTTACTTACTAATTTACTTATTTTATTTTTGTTTTACTTAATAGAAAAGTTTTTTGGATTTTCTATTTTGTATTTTATTTTTTGTATTAAAATTGCTGTCCCCCCCTTGTTCTGAGAGTGAAACATATTTTTAAAAAGTTTCTTTATCTATAAAAAATGAGTAAAACTAGAACTGAATTAATCTATCCTAAGATTTATCGAATCTACATCTAAATTCTAAGATTAGATATCCTATGAATAAGTATTAATCCCGACTAATTTCTTAAAATTATAACGATCGTTGTCTAATCCAGTCTAAGGTTTTTCCTAATCCACTAAGTATTTCTTAACTAGAAAAAAAAATTAGTACAAACGCGAAGCGAAATGTACTTTCATCAAGGTCTTAAAATTAAGAGTATCCTTCTTAGACTAGAGGAATAAGAAGAATCCATTCTACAAACTAAAGAATTTTCTCTTAAATCTAGGAATATACAGAATTGGGATGAACTAGTAACCAGGAGGCAAATACCAAGTTTTTCCTCCGCGGACTGTGGTGTTCAAATCCAACTCGACAGGTGGAGGCTGGACAGGAGTCTTCGCTGTAGTCTCCGTGTTGTCACTTGCCTCGGGCTGTTGCTCGTTAAAGCTTGTTCTTCATCCTTAGTCTTGACTATCGGGTAACTCGGGGTGTAAGAATCCTCTAGGACAGTGACAACGATTATGGGCTGCTAAGATGTGGGTCCTGTTTTCTGTTATTGGCATGAAAGACCTTAGGAGATGTATCTACGGCCGGCTGGGGAAATGGGGTAGTGGCATCTTTTATGGAAGTTGGGAATTTCACTGACGGAATTGGAGGGGCTCCACCATAGGCTCCATACACCTCACCTTCGTGTGCTGGTGGCTCCTGAGAAATTTCTTGAACAGGGTTTACTAGGGAAATCTCTTGTTGAATAGGGGATAAAGATGGTCTAAACTCCTTTCTCCGCACCGCAGTGTTGGATGGAGTTTTTGGGAAGTCAATCTTGGGAGTGGAACACTTAAATTCAACGTCTGGACGAGCTCTTCCGACGACTACATCGCTGTACCTTCTTCTTTCTACAATCTCATTGCTAAATCTTCCTTCTTCCACGGGTTTACTTTCTCTTACGGGTTCCACTGGGGTCGGTTGTTGCACGGGAGTTGGATGCTCAAGAATTCGTACTACTGTACGCTGAGGTGGGAGATAGAGTAAGAGTGTAATGTCTTGCTGAGATTGTGGTGGATGGGGGATTGGAAAGTAGCTGTGTCCGGACTGAATTTGTGGCGTCATGGGAATTTGGAAAGAATATTGGGAAGACATTTGATCTGTGGGAGGAGAAATTTCTTCCACTTCATCTACTTCTTCTATTTCTTCGTCTTCTTCTGCTTCTTCGTCTTCTTCTGCTCCGTCGTCTTCTTCCTCCTCTTCTTCTTCTTGTTTCTTATCGGACATATGCGACGCTCCCCGATCGACTTTCCTCAATTCTTTCCCTTTTTTGTTCTTTGGAGCTTAACATTTCTTCCACTGCGTGGGGGTTCCAAACTTCATCGTTCATAAAGTCAAAGTGTGACTCAGTGAACTTTTCTGCTGGGACCACCTTAACGTTGTCTACATGGACAGGGAAGGCTTGGCCTGAATGTAAACAACACACCATCAACTTGTTAGGTCCTCTTAAACATCGGACAATATATGGCCCGTCAAACTTGGGACATAGCTTCGAACTTTGATGGGGCGGTTTGACTGCTCTGACGAAGACGTAATCTCCTATTTTGAACTCTCTTTGCTTGGCCCTTTTATGTTGTTGCTCCAAAGTTTTTGTGGTTTCCGCTTCTAACTTCTCTCTTGCCAAATCTCTTATATAATCGATCCTTTCTACTATCGTATCTACTTCGTCCGAAATGAATCTCATTTTCTCTGACTTATTCACAAAGGGTGATACATAATCAGGCATCTCGTAAGGGAGCCTCTTTATGTAACCATGTAACAGGAAGTGGGGTGAAGACCCTATAGATCGATTATACGCGGAATTGATAGCGATTTGGGCAAAGCTCAGGTATTTATCCCAATCTCGGTGGTTTGCATTCACGTAGTGTCGCAAGAAAGATTCAATATCAGCATTTATTCTTTCTACAACACCATTTTGGGATGCTTTGTAAGGCAAAATTTCCACCTTCTTTATCCTCCACGCCTTACATAGGTCTTTAAATACCTGACTCGTAAATTCTAAGGCATTATCAGAGACAAGCAGTTGAGGGGCACTATGTCTACATATGACCCTCTCTTGTAGTGCTCTGGCACATTCTTCGCTCGTTCTCGTCTTACAAGGCACTAAGACATATCGCGTCAAAACGTCGCGAAATACTAAAATGTATTTGGCTCCTGATCCCTGTACAGATCGGCAATTTTCAATACTCAACAGAACGCCGTGAGAAACGTGTGTACGGGCAGCGGCCATACTATTAACTCTTGCGACAGGGGGTTCTAGGACCTTAGTTTGGCGCACGCACACACATTGACTACAGTATTCCTGACCAATTTTGAAACCAGGAGAAATGGTATTCTCCCCTATCTCGTTTCGTTCTTTGTGACACCGTGTCCACAGTAGGAAGCGTGAGCCTGTCATATACACTTGTAAATCATCTATCTGCGAACATGTACAGATAAGGTTTTGCTTCACAGCTTAGTGTAGATGCCTTTTATGAAGATGTGTGGGTGTGTATTGGATTCTATTCTTGCCCATTTTACAATTTTCTACACGGGGTTCATTTGTTGTTCTTGTATACAATTTCCCGACTCAACGCCGAAATTATTTCGAAGGGAACATTTTCTGTTGTTTCTGCTTTCTCTATTTCTCTGTTTCTCTCTGTTTTCACTTTCTTGACCAGGAACACATTACGATGCCGGATGCTACTCGATAGTCTGGAGGCAACATTATTCTTTCCTTCTTATAACACTATGTTAAGGTGAAGAAACTTGCTTTACTAAGAGATTCCATCGAGCTTAAACGCCGGGATCTGCTGTTATTTCGGAAGAATAAAGAAGAGTTGGTTGTCGGTGATTGAATAGTGACCTATATGCCGAGATGGTGGTTCTTAAACTTCTGGCAAGCAGAACACACGAGCTAACATCCTTTTCGATCGTATCATAATTCAACTCACTGCCCCTGAGGGTGGGACACGAAAGATAAGGGCTTCTCTTTCCCTTCATCTGTCAGTTGATACAACACTCCTCCTATCCCGAATTACTGGCGTCTGTATTCACGAAGAATTCTTTGCTGTAATCAGGGAAGGTTAACTGTGGTTGTACCACTAACTTCTTTCAAAGTGTCGAAAGCTTGTTGTTGTTTTTTCGTCCAAAGGGAAAAGGACATTTTCTTTATCAGATAGATTACAAATGCTACTGCGGCAAAGTCCTTTATGAGGAAGCGAAAATAAGAGAAGAAACCGAGCAAGCTCTGTGTCTCCTTCACATTTGTAGGAGGGACGAAACTCTTCATTGTTTCTACCTTGGCCGGATCTGGGCTAATTCCATCTCTTCCTATCTTTGAATCAGGTACAGAACGGTGATTGTAGGAACTACACTTGAAGATAATTTTATTCTCAGTTATTTTCTCGAAGCGTGAGTACTTCTCAAAATTTTCAAAGTGTTCCTCCACTTTTGCACAGGATCAAAGTCGTCTAGATAACTTGGCGCGACTGGTTCCTAGAGGTGTTCAAGCCGATGGTCATCGTGCGGATAAATGCTAGGAGCCATTTCTTATGTACCGACATTCAAGAGAGTGCGACACCAGAGGTCCTTCCTCGTCTAAATGCATCCAACTTTTGCGTCACTTCCTCTATTCCAAAGCGTTGTATGCATCCAGAAATTACGGATGCTAAATTACCGTGTTACCCTAGGATGTGAAATCTAGTCCCGATAGAAGCGAGGGACACGTTCCTGAACGCCATCATGGAGTTGAGGTACCATGTAATCCAGACAACCCTTAGGAGCTCACTTTCACGACGGCACACACACTGCTTTTTGGCCACACGATAAATTGGTGACGAGTTGGGGACTCCCTGCTTTGATGTACCCTTCTTCAGTGCGGAATCGGTGAAATCATCGATGTCCTGCAAGTACCGATGTGGCAACCTGTACTGTTTTCGAAAGATTACTTTAGGGGCATCGGGTAGCAGCTCAATCTTAAATTTCTGAAGTGGACAGACTGGGACAGCATCATCATCTAGTGCCAATACGTCATGGTAGTCCATGAGGAGCTCTAGCAATTCCTCCATGTGCTCCGGATTTTCGAGAAGACAATTCTCTGCATCCTCTTTTGACATCTTCTCTTCTCATGATTCTCTTGTACACCCTCCTTAAACTCTGTCTTCGTGGAGACCCTTATTAGCAGGTGGCACATAGAAGAAACTGTTCTCTGTGTCCTTCTTACGTTGTGCCTCTCTTGATCTGTTGTAATTATCGATACCCTTCTCCTATGTCGCACCTTTGTGCAAGGCTATCAATTGCGATCACTCTCAAATTGATATAACTGAGGATAACCGTGTTATCCCTCACTGGGCTAATTGTATTGGCAACATACAATGGTCCCATGGTGAAAGCTGGTGTCATTAAACACTTCCGCTCCAGCTCAAAATCATCTTGAGTTTCAGGTCGGAGTTTTAGGTATCCGCATGATTGACTAGGTAAAACAGTCTTCTCAATTACCTTCAAATCTATCTTAATTTCTTCATCCATCATCAAATAACCATTTCCTCCATGGTCGTTGCTCTCCAAAATTTCCAAATCTTCGGATTGGCCCAAATTTTCTTCCATAGCTGAGGGGGTGTGCTTGAGTCTGGGTCTGGCCCCTCGGGAATCAGCGCTGCGATGAGTGAGGGGTGGGTTCGCGAGGCCCACCTTGTCTCTTTTCATCTTGTCTGGCTCCACATGAGCTCTTCCTTTCAAGGCAATTTCCCTGTCTCTTTTCTCCTGTGTAGGCACTGGCTGCTTCTTCGAAGTTCGAACTGAAGAGGTTGTCTCTCCCCCCTGGGATACAGACAAATCGACCTTCCTATAGGAGCGAGGTTCATCCGCGGCGTTTACGTTTCTAACTGGCCTGGCGGCCTCCCTATGAGAAAGATGCTTACCCGCGTTGCGTACGTTATTAACTGGCAAGGCGGCCTCCCTACGAAAAAGATGCTGATCCGCGTTGCGTGCGCTTTTAGCTGGCAAGGCGGTCCCTTTAGGAAAAAGATGCTTATCCGCAGCACGTGCGGTTGGTTTAGCGAAAATTTGGTTCGAATCCTTTGTTCCCCCCCCTCTCGACCCTCGGGCCGGGGGCAACTGCTCCTCCTTTTTCTTGAGGTCTCTTATTACTTTTAAGATTCCCATCAGAAACTTCTCTAACCAAATAAATTCCGAGTGGATCGGCAAAGATCGGAATGTCTACCTCTCTATCTTCCTTGATAGACATCTGTGCAGAAAAGAAGTTCAAAGTTATGGGAATGTTATACAAACATTGCTACTAAAGATATCCAAACTATTCTCTCCATTCGTTCTCACTCACTTTGCGAAAAGTGAGGTAATTGCTTTTTATGATAGGCGAAGGTTATAGTTGTATTTCTCCTTTAAGGACGTTGGCTTACTGATGCACCCCTGCATACTAAATCCGGTCTTTACGGAGGTATTGCTTTTAAGTTTCCCTCCTTTTCCAATTGTTTGAGCCGCCGGGCGGTGACGATACTGACACTAGAACCTGTGTCAACCAAAACTTTGGTCTTCGTCTGCCTACTACTTAAAGATGGAGCAAGGTAGACATTGGTGTAAAAGTGTCGTCCCAGTCTAAAAGGTTGCTGCGCGACTTCTTTTCCTTTCTGTTTATTTCGCCTAGCTTCCCATCTTTTCTCTCTATCTTTAAACTTTTTTCTCACACGTTTCTTCTCTTTGCCCGATTCTAAAAATTTTCATTCTCTATCCTACCCTGAGGATGAGAAAGTTCTTCTTCATCATCATACTCCACTTCTTCATTCACCTCGAAATCTCTCGGCTGGCTTCAGCCATATACACTCTCGCGTTGGTCTTTACCTTCCCATCTGGGGCTTTGTACCCTTTTTTCTTGTAGATCTTCCAGTAACTTTTCTTACCAATATAAAAGTTCTTCGATTTATCCGCTCTAATCTTTTCCCATATGAACTTGCAGTTGTATGGAAGTGAACATCAGCGGGATTTCTGGGGTAGGCCTCCAGGGCGGTGCTCCTCTACACTTAGGCTGTGACCCCCTTCGGTGGTATGCCATGCATTCCCGGCAGTACGGCCATTCCCAGCGGCAAGCTTGGGACGAGTGACCCACCGTCTCACAAAAGAAGCACACAGGATGTTCTCTTAACTCCTGGGCGGACATCTTCTTTAGGAAGCCCTTAAACTTCGGTGTGGCATACCCTGTCTTCAACTCTTCTCTTTTCCGTTGAAAAGTATTACTCAACTTCACCTCATCCCTCCTCCTTTGAGGAGTATAGCTGGGTTTCACCTCCTCTCCCCTCCTTTGAGGAGTGTAATCGGGTCTCGCCTCCTCCCTTCCCTTCTCCTCATACCTTGGCTTCATTGGTTCCCTGTATGAATTATTAACTCCAACCCCCTGTCTCCCTCCCGATTCTCCTTTGGCCCAAAACACCTTAGTGGCGCGGCCCTCATTTTATTTTTTATTATTAATACTTTTTATTTTTGCTCCATTTGAAATTTGAGATAGCTTTTCTATCAATTCATTTAAGCTCATCTCAGTATCAAATACCCTAAGGATCTTTTCTCGTAATCTCTCTCCGTCTTTCCTTTCATTCACGTTCTGAATGATCTTCCCAGTAACCAAGATGTTTATCTGCCTCGAATTGAACATTGCCTTATCATCTAGATCGTGGAGGCGGCTCTGGTATTTATATAGCCGTTCTTTCAACTCTAACACAAAATCAGTAAAGATTGAGTCTCTCTCTCTTCTATATTCCAAGAAGTCCAACCAGAGCTCGAAAATCGTTTTCTTTTCCTCCGGCTGTAGATAAGTCTTTAACTGGGTGAGAAAATCTGCCAATTTAGTGAATTTGGAAAAACTATTTTCTCTCAGAATGTATTTCCTAGCTTCGCTGTTTTGGTCTGAGGATATAGCAGACTTGGCAAAAGTGTTCTGACTTTCAGTTAGTGGGCCTAAAGCATCTAACTTTTCATTCAAAGAGGTGACGAAGTCTGGGTACAAGATACCCTTCCATGTTCTGGTTTTCAGATGTTTGCCAAATAGTTTCAAATTCTCTGGAATCGTGGGAAAAGCGGTGTTAAACAAATTAGTCGGATAATAAGGGACTAATGGTTGTGGAGGCATATAAGGGTAACCTTGCCATGTCCCAGGATAAGGATATGGTGGGTTAGGCATGGTGTAGTTCCCAGGTGGCATGCCGGTATAATAGGGAGGTGGGGGCATCGTCCCCGTTGGTAAAAACCCATAATTTGAAGTGTTCTGTCCTGCTGGGGCACTTTCGTTGGTGTTATGTCCCATAACTCCTCCTGTGAGGACGTTGGTTTGTTGTTGAGCGTTGTTAGGCCCAGCAGGGGTTTGGGCCGATCCTATGGCTTGGTTCTGGATCGGTGGGGGCCCGTCAGGTCCCCATGGGGAAGTGTTCGGTATTTCTGCACCTTCCCACTTGCTTTCATTGAGGTTGTGTGGTTCGAATCCACCCCAATTTCTGCGAGGTTTCTTTCTAACGGCAGTGTCAGCAGTAGTAGGCTTGAGCTGTAGGTTCAATGTATTGTCCAGTGCAACCGTTTTTTGCATGTATGGTGGAGTCTCGACCTGTGGGGGAGGGGGTCCCTCCCTTACTATCTGGGATGCTTGGCTAAGAAGAGCTGTGTCGGGGTTCTGACTGGCCCTTGGGTTCACAGGGGTTAGTATGGGGGAAGTCCCTGGTGGAGCGTGTCCTCCTTCTTGGGTTATGGGCGTTTCATCTCCGCCCCCCCCTCCATTTGCCTGATCCGAAATATGACCTTCATCATTACCACCCTCATTCTCTTCGAGATTCTCATCATCTATCTCTTCGTCAGCAGTCCCATCATCTCTTTGTTCATCGTTGTTTCCCCCCCCTTTAGCCCCTCCTACTGCGCCTGGGGTCACCTTCGTGGCCCACGCCCACCGGACTAAATAAGAGAGTATGAGGAACAACAAACAGAAAACCCAACAGGCTAAGATCGTAAATTCCACCATTTTGTTTTTTCGTAATCACAAAATAATGCACAATAGGTCGGTATGACACTTAACTATCTCTACTGTATACGTGCTAAAGCAGTGTCAACCAGTGTTGAAATTATAACTGTTGTCTGCGATTCTGAAGATACTTACTATATATATATTATATATATATACTTTTATATCGATTATTTAGTTATGAAAGAATTAGTTGTAGGGGTGTTTCCACTATTTACTCTTAATGTCAGAATGGTGGAAACTCACAAAAAAAAAGATTGTCCCAGATTTCATTGCACTACTTCTACTACGAGACTATCTTTTTACTTACCATTGCGATGTTATTTTCCTAATTTAAGGCGTTAAAACAGAAAATCTCCATAAAATTTTTTCGTTTTTTCCCAACTTAACTTGCCCCGTATAATATATAATATATAAATTATATATATATAATATAATATAATATATATATATATAATATATATATATAAACTAATATATAATATATATCTTATATATATATATATATAGTCTTAAAATTATCTTAATTTTAATTAGCGTTTGGGACTGTCCTGGGCCAGCAAATGAGGGTTTAATAATCGTGGGGATACCCTCTATAGGGTAGGTACGAGTATATATATATATATTATCATTATATATATATATTATATATATTATATATTATATATAATATAAATTATACTATATATATATTATATATATTATATATATATACTTATTAATATATATAAAATTATTTTACATTAATTAAATTACACCCGTAGATCGTTTTCCAATAAAAAAAAATTCATACAATTTATTCATAAATGCAACATGCAGTGGATATTAATCATTATTTTATTATATATTATATATTATATATTATTATATATTATATATTATATATATATAATATATATTATATATATATATTATTATAAAATATATATATATATATATATATATATAAATATATTATATTATATGATGTAAATATTTTGAAGTGAGTGAAAGAGGTTCAAGATACGAGAAAGGAAGAAAATGCAGTTTCGAGAAAATGAGCTCTAGAGTGGAGTTTTTGGCGAAATGTTTACATTAACGGCATACCAATGCCCCGGTTAGTCTGTCGGTGCAGTTCGATTTCTCTCGGCTAACTCCGACTCCAATTTTACGTAAACATTCTCGCTCAGAAAATTCCCGACAAAAACCGACAATTTTGTGAGTCGATTGGCTTTGCAATTCCCGACAGATCCTTTCTCTTTTCAACTTCTGTTCTTCTCAATGCTGTTACCGAGTCAAAAGGAAAGAAAAAGAAATAAAGGAAGAAGTGAGGAATATAGGATAATTAGTTATTATCTTTCCCCGTTCCCCCAATTTCAAATTTTCTTAACGCTAAATATCCTTATTTTACAAGCATTATGGCATTTGTTTACAAAATCTTTGAAATTTAAAATAATGGACATAGGGTAATTATCATTAA
>JABUQX010104290.1:0-51357 GCA_015478945.1 Trachelipus rathkii | reverse complement strand
TTATTATTTAATTTTATCTTTGGAACGAACAAAAAAATCTGCACCATTCCAATTAATACAAACTGAACACAACTAGCTTTCAAGTTTAATTCTTAAGCCAACTCATACCAATCCAACTACTTTCATTACTTTATCTTTCACCCCACCCGACTATATTAAAATATATTATTATAATGTTTCTTCGACCTTGCTTCCATCTGTGATCCACATTTCTCCAACAGAAACGAACTTACTTCTTCATCAACTTTTTCAGCAAATTAGCATATCCACTATTTTTAATTAAACACGCTAAACATAATACATAGACGTATCTAATTTATCTAGCACTAAATTTTTTCCTCCTCGTGAACAATTGTCAGAAAATGTTTAATGATCAGTATTCTTTTTTTCCCCAACTATCTTGAACTTAAATCTTATGTTTAACATTCATTAAATTAGTTTAATTTATCATTTTACTGATACACTTTCAAAAATCTTAAATCACCCTAAATTACAATACCACAAAACGAGAAGCCATAGGAGGTGTTTACAACATTTTATCAATTTTTACAAATGCAATTTATTATTATTGAGAATTGGGGCAGAGACTTCATAAGCACCTTTAACAAACACAACAATAGACTACCATATGGTGAGGTCAGGAGAGCAATGCAAAGTAGCGCTAGAAACTAATTAAGACATTTAATCACAACTTATAGAAGACTCATGTTACTCTATCCTCGGTCAAGTGGCCGTGTCAGCGAACAATTATTTCGCTCTCGTTGCCAAATAATGATAACAACTTAATAATCAATTAAGACATTTGATCCTTTTTCATCTCTAAGTTAATTTTAACATATCAGAAGGCACTTTCGCTCTACTTAAGTTCTTGCATCAAATAACAAACGACGATTTATTACACGAACATGTATCTACAGAGGACTTGCTTTTTTGAAATAATTAAATTTTTTTCGATATTCACATAAAAAGGATTAAATCTAAGGAATTTTTAATTGAGACTTGAATTATATATTTTATATTTTTTATTATTCTTATTTCAATAATTTTTTTAACTTTACCATTTTTATAATTTGTAAAAATTTTTTAGTTCTGAAGAGAAGACCAAGGATATAAGTTCGAAACGTAAACTTGTTTTCGTTTAGTTATTTTTCTTAAGCACTTTTCGTTTATTTGTTCTGAAGTTGTTTCAAGCAACTAATATTAACACCTTTATCGTCATCATTATGGAAATAGGCTCCTTAATTTTTAAATATCATATAAATAATATTATAACTACCTGTTACATATATATATCCTCCTATATATATAGTAACCTCAATTGTAAGTATTCGCAAAAATTTTAATATTTTGAAGCTTCTACCCTATATAATATTACTATACTATATATACTATTAGATATACTATAACACTAATATACTATACTAATCCTATATACTATACCTAGCTATTAACCTATACTACTATACCCTATACCTATACATATTATAACTAAAAACCCCGATAACGCGACCACATACAACTCTATCTTCCTTATTAAACTTAATACACTATATATATTAATCTCATATATATAGACTACTAGATATATAATAGTAATATATCTACCTATATACATATATACTTATAAACTATATAATCTCTAACCTTCACTCGTATAATATAACATATAATATTATTACTATATATATAATACTATATAACTAACTATATATATATGAATATAGAATAATACACTAGTTCATACTTATCGATAATAATACTAGTGATATAGTCACTGATATACTAGTCCTATATAGGAGTCCATATATTACACATATCACGCTAACTAATATATACTAAATTAAACTCTCTCTAAGATAGATTACCTTACGGCACTCATATATACTACACTAATCTATAAGTTATTATATTATCCTATACATTACTATATATATACATACTTATATATAAATAATAATACTGAATATATATTATATTATCATACTATATATAATATATATAAACTATATGACTTCATCGTCGTATAACCTATAATACTTCTACTTAACTAGAAGGTATTACCTCTCGACACCAGTATGATCCGCTATAAACTACTACTTACCTCTCACCCATATTTAAACCTTACTGTTAAGTAACCCGACCAACTCTAGTCGTGCTTCGCTAGCAATCTACTGCACGCTCATCTATGATATATATATATATACTAAACTTTACCTAACCTTTATATAAACCAAATTATCGTATATATTCCATCACACTTGTAATATCGCTTATACACTCGTATACTGCCTTATATAATTAACACTAATTCGGGAGCGACTATAGTGCTTTAACCTGGATAATTAGCTTAACATTCTTAGAATTACTTAGGATTGCAATCTCTATCATGATTCATTAAAAATCCGTAAATCCTGGATACGAATCTTCTTACGAGCATTCTTTTAATATTAAACTCCAATGAACTAAAAAAAGGAAAAATAACATAATACGTATGATTCAAATTATCTCAACTATTATGTAGGCTAATAAATTAAAAATACACAGTTATTTTTACAATTTTTTTCCTCCCCCTTCTTATCACGTTCATTAAACTTTAGTACAACTGAGATAGTATACGCTAAATACCAAGCTGTTTGATATATATAATAATATTCTACTTTCTCACTAATAATCATTAATAACGTTATACCACACGCATTACGTAACTAAGCTGCAATCTCTCTCCCACCAGGTAAGCAGAGTTGCGTATTTTCTTTTATTCATACAATAAGCTCTAATAAGCATTCACACATTTTTTACGCGAAGTCTGGACGGAAGAATTGCTCCTTTAACACAAGAAACAATAATAAAAATAAGTTATTAAAACAATGTCATTGATATTCCGAGACCATTTATACGCTTGATTGTTACTCTTGAGCCAGGTAAAATCTGAGCATTTTATTGTGAGTACCTTTATGGACTCCTTCAACTCCTTTTTTTTCTTTCCCTCTTACTTACTCCTGCCATGATGTGAAGACATCATATATAACTACGTACCTACAATCATTCATATCCATCTAGCACCTACTACAACCAATCCTATATACTATAATTAATACCTAACTGCTCAGTATACACCCAATACAACTATATAGTATCAATAACTATCATTTAAACTTAAGCTATAACCCCTTAATTACTATTATACCGCATAATTATAATTAATTATATATCGATTCAGAATAGTTATCGAACTATACACACGTCATCATCATAAGATGTATATTGATATATATATATGAATTCATGTCGCGAAGATATAAACATATGAGAGTGCTAGGAAAAAGAAGCAAAAATTCTTATTATGACCTTACTAAAGAAATAAAAAGGTTATCAGCTGTATTGTAAAAACAGAAGCTCATTTTTTACATCTAATAAAATTTCCCAAACAAAGGCAAGCTCAACCGGATTAGTCAAATATCTTTTATAAAACAACGGTGCCTTTTTACCGTACAAAAATAAAATAAACCAAAAAATAAAAAAAATAATAAAACAAAAACAAAAAATAACACGAGTAAACGAGTCTATAGCCCAAATTACAAACCATGCATATTGTTCTGTAACAATGAGTAACTGGATCAGGGCACGGATAAATAATTTCAGTCAGGATTTTCTTATCTATTTTTATTATCTTCCGTTTATTTTTTAAAAAAGGAGAAAAAAAATATCTAAAAATTTGGAGCATCTGACATTTTTTTTTGATGCAAGCGTTGAAGTGGTAACAGGTAAGGGGCATTTGAACTTAATTAACTGTGTTGAAAAGGGTTAGCAACAATTATTATAGGAAAATAATATTAAATAATATTTAATAATAATAATAATAATAATATCAATAATAACTAATAAAAATAATAATAATAATAATAATAATAATAATAATAATAATAATAATAATAATAATAATATATAATAAAGTAATAATAATAATAATAATAATAATAATAATAATAATAATAATAATAATAATAATAATAATAATAATAATAATAATAATAATAATAATAATAAAATAATAATATCAACACAATAATATAATAATTAAATACTAATATAATAATACTCAATAACTATTATAATAATATAATAATAATACATAATAATAATAATACATCAATCAATAATAATAATCATAATAATTAATAATAATAATAATAATAAATAATATAATAATAATAACTAACTAATTATTTATATTAATTATTCGATTATTATTATATTATTATTTAATCATATTATTATTATTATCATATATTATTATTATCTATTATATTATTATTA
Source organism: Trachelipus rathkii (assembly GCA_015478945.1). NCBI lineage: Eukaryota > Metazoa > Arthropoda > Malacostraca > Isopoda > Trachelipodidae > Trachelipus > Trachelipus rathkii. The sequence continues at coordinate 47,040 of JABUQX010104290.1, read as the reverse complement.
TTATTACTTATTATGTCATTATTATTATATTATTATATATATTCATTATATTATCATTATTATATTATTATTATTATTATTATTATTATTTATTAGTTATTATAATTATTATTCATTATTCATTATTATTATATATTATTATCTATCTAATTATAATTTTTATTGTTATCTTTTTCCTTATTAAAAGACCGTGATTTTGACTGTTATTTATATTACTTAATTATTAATTATGATATATTTATATTTGTTTTCATTACCTTGGACAGATTTATTTACTTCTTTTTTTACTATTTTATATTTATTACTTGATTATTATGTATGACATATTTATATACTTATTATTATATTATTTATTATTAATTATTATTATTATTTTATCTATTATTTTTATTATATATTATTTATACTAATTAATATTCTGCATTACAATTCTTAAATTATACTGTATAGCATGTTGAACAGTCTTATGAAATATTATGTTAAACTGAAATAAAAATACAAAAGACAATCCCATTTAATTGTATTAGCCATATAATGTTATTAGGTTAATGTTGAAGATTGAAGATCAAGCTATATTAACTTACAATTTTAAAAGATCGTACAGATACAAATTTGTGTCTTTTAAGAAAAAAATAAATATTATACTACAGTTTCATTGACAGACAGAGCAACGAGAAATGAAAAAACGTTATTCTAAAGCGTAATAGAGTGTATTCTGTTTTATTTATAGTTTTGTGTAGTTTAACATGATAATAAATATTAATTCGTATTGGTGTTTCGTGGTCGAAAATACATAAGAAATCACTCCTGCGAAAGTTAAAAATGCGTTTTTAACACATTCTTTGATAGATCATATACAAATCGTGTAATCCCTACTACTTACACTGCTCAAAGATCATAAAAAATAAACATTACTTAGACGTAATATCATAAGGTTCTCCAAATCATTTTACATTTTACTTGTTTATGGAAATAACACTACTGTTATGTGTTATTATGACGTTAAATAAACGGGAGTTGACTGGAACAAAATAAACTAGTAAACGTTTTAGATCAAATGGTTGCATTACTAGCGGCTTCTGAGGAGCATCAATGTCCGGCCTCTGAATGAATCTAAACACATGATTTTACAAAGAACAGATATAAATTGATTTGAGATAAATTATTATATAAACAGAAGATACATTACTAAATACAGAACTATACATGTAACAGAAGATAACATTATACACAATTAAACCAGTATAAATAACAGTTAACAGAATTAACAATTACAGAGATTAACATTATAAATAACTCCATATAATATAGTTATAACAGACACGTAACATTAAAACATAAATATCTATAACATCATATACAATAGATCTAAGATCTATAAACTATAGTAACATCATACAGAACTATACCACAATTAGAGAATTAAACTATACACTAACAAAGTAACATTACAAATAACTACTATAACACGACTAGCGTTTAACACAATTCTCTTATTTTAAGAACGTAACATTATAAACATTATTATTATGATATCATCCATCCTTTTAATATGAAAAAAAATAGACCTTAAAATTTTTTTTTTCTATGAATATGCAGGACGATACTTTTCTTGTTTCTCAACCACTTTATTGTTGAGAGTTCACATTCTCGTAATCCACCCACCCATATCAAGATACCGTTAAAGCATAAAATAATGGATGCGCACATTGAAGACCAACTGAAACTTTAGACACCATGTTGGAAGGCAAAATATTGAAATACTTTACCTTTCAAAAAAAAAAAACAAAAAAAAAAAACAAAAAAAAAAAAAAACACATAAGCCACGTTGGCTTCTCGGTATGTTTTTTAAAAACTAATTCTACGTTACTTATCGCCTTCTAACATTTAATCCTATATTATATATATAAATATATATATATATATTAATATTATATTATATCTATAGTATATATATATATATAATATATATATATATTTATATATATAGATACTAATATTATATATATACTATAATATACTTAATTACTAATACCTATATTTATATATACTACCTTATATATTCTAATTTAAGGCAGTATTCTTATATACTATACTACTATAGAAATATAATAATATACATATAATTCATAATATATATAATGATATATATACTACTATATAACTCATATATAATATATAATATATTACATACTAATAATAATATACATATACTAATATATATATATGAAATACTAATATAAAATATAATAGTATTAATATATATATACTATCCTATTAACTTACTATACCTATTTATACTTAAAAGACTACTACTATAATACTATAACCCTATATACCTACTAGTACAACATTAACTTATACTATAATATAGTATATACCACATAGATATATCTATAATTACTACTATACTAATATACAATACTATACTCTTTAACCATACTTATAATATATATACTATATACTAAATATATACTAGCTATATATACATATAATACTACCCTTAATATACTAACACTTCATCCAGCAATCGGAAGCCACCTATGTTCAAACATCCCGAAGAAGGGCTAGCTCTTGCTGAACCCTATCTAACTAATCGCTCCCTACTAGCTCTCGCTTGTATTTCTTGTTAATCTTCGAGAACCTCTCCTTCAACTCTCATTTCCTGACCATCTGGAATCTCATTCTATTCTCAGTATGGCTTTCGACTTCGAGGTCAACTGTTTCATTCACTTTCTACTCAACTTGCCATTTGATTGGTTATCTTAGGAACTATGCGTTAATTTGGTAAGGTGACGCTGATATAATCGAAAACTTTGACGATATTTGGACGCGTTCACTGCAATCGTCTATGCTGCCTCTTTGGATTTCCTCCTCTTCTTTGTTCACTTTTGACTAGTTTTCTCACATCTTATCATATCGTTGACTTGTGAGGGCGACGGCTCCTCCTTTCTGTTACACTCTTGCGCGTTCCGGAGGTTCTGTTTTATCTTCAACTTTAATTTCAGTTACTCTTTCATTAACGTTCTTATCTTCAGCTGACTCATCTCAACTATGTTCATTGTTATTGCCGATGACTCAGCTTCTCCATTTTTCTCCACTCATTTCAAAATCTGATCTTCCTCTTTCTCTTCTAGAGTTTGCGTCTCGATTCAGACATTCTGAATCCTATTCATGCTGATCTCGGATCTCGATTTTCCGAGTGGGTCACAACTCAACTTTGATGAAATTCAAATCTCACTAAAAAGACTCAAGTTCCTTTACATTTCTCTCAAACAACACCTCGTGAACTTTTCTTTCTATCTCTTTTAGATGCTACTTCGTGTTCTCACTGTGGACAGTTATCAACATTCTTGGTCTCGGACATAAATAATAAACTATCTTGAAACCTCACCTCCACAAACGGTTGCTCAGGTGGTCTGAAAGAAAACTGGCGTGCTTTCCGTTCAGATTGCGCAATTTTTTCTTCCGAACCAGTTACTCCAATTCCAATCTTTACTCCAGACCTTGTAATAAATCTTTACACAAGACCTTGGAATGATTCTTTACATTAGACCTAGCTTTTATAGGACATCTAGTGATACATCTACAAATAGTCTTTGCATTTTACTCTATCACCGCAAAGTTTTGTAATTATAGTAATAAAACTCTTCCACATAACTCTAATAATAAACTTTGGACATATAGATATATTCTTCCACACAAAATCTAGCAATTAAATTTTCCACACCTAAGAGCCTAGGCTTGCTGAAAAAAAAAACTAACACTCTGGCCTTGTAATAAAATCTTGATACAGATCTAGGGTATTAAGCATATTTGACCTGACCCTCAGTACAATTCTTTAAATTAAAACCTACGTAATAAACGATATTCTTACTCTAAACCTCAGCTAATAATCTTCACACCACATTAGTACTAAATCATCACAACACACGACCTAGTAACTAAATCTTCATACATAGACCAAATTTAATAAACAATTTACCCCACTCCACCTAATGCCTAAATCTCCTTCACCCAGGTACCTAGATAATAAATCACTACCATACAAGTAGTAAACCTTCACACAAGATATAGTAATAAATCTTCACACCTAATAAAAATCTTCACAAATGAAACTAGTAATAAATTCTCACAATAGACCTTAACAAATCTTCACACTAGACCTAGTAGTAACACGTCACACTAATCCTTGTAATACAAATATTACAACAACAAGGGTCTAGTAATAAATCTTCACACCAGACCTAGCAGTAAATTAATTCAGAATAAAGCAATATAAATTTCAACAAAACACATGTAATAATCTTCTAACCAGACCAGTCAATAATTAATTAAATCTAGATACATCACTACCCAGAAAAATCCTTCCAACTACACCAAGATTATTAAAATCTTAAACACCAGACCATAGTAGTAAAATCTTCAAAACCAAACTAGGACAAATAAAACATATTTACACCAACAAAATCATTGGTAAGTCTTCATACTGGTCAAATATTTTGTCTCTTCCAAACATAACTTCGTTCGATACAAAACTCCTGAAAGGGTCTGATATTAGAAGCTGTGGGTTTTTTATACAAGCCATAGTAATAAATTTTCATACCAGACCTAATTATAAGACTAAGTAGCTTCACACCTAGTAATCATTATCTTAATCAGTCTATGTAAGTTTATACCGGTTGACTCTTACATTATACATGTCGCAATCTTTCGGCTGTGTTTCTGTACAAGTTCCTGCTAAAGCTATTCCGGGCAGAAGAAATACACATGCAAATTACCAGGAAACGAAAATATACGGACTTGTTAAAAGCCTGGTTTAACGGAGAAAAAAGAAATGATTGAGAAAGAAGAGAATGCTAGTAAACACGTTCAGCGCACTAAAAAACACGAAGACAGGAAAATTTTTGCAATTCCTTTCGGAGGGATAACAGTAACATGCATCGTTTCCTTGACAATGAACACGATGAAAACACAAAAAATTCAGCTGGAGAAATTATAAAAAGTTCGAGAGAACGCTTTCGTATGAATCATTTAAAGCTTATGAGGCAATTTTGGCATAAAAAAAAGATGAAAGAACCAATGGAGGTGTTGATGGCGAAAAATTAGAAAATTTGGCAAAAGGAGAATCTAAACAAAGGTTGAATAATTTCTGATATAAAGTATGCCGAAGTAAATGCCAAGAATCTGGAGATATATGACAATATGAATAAAGAAATTTAGAGAAAATAATTCTTAAAAGCTAAAGCATTGCGTCTGTCACAAATCGAGGAGATTGAGACGACGAACTTTTGGAGAGAGCGGAAATAGACGGAGACAAGAATTTAGATGCTTGCCGTGCGGAGGTACACATTTAAAAGGGATTAGCTGGAAATTCTATTGTGAATGTCTCTCTTGGCCGAGAAAAAGAGCACATACAAAGAATTTTGCAACAGGAAAACGAGAAAGAGCATACGTGTATGCGTCGGATACAGCTTCTGTGATCAGGAGTCGACAAATTATTAAGGATACTGAACGAGATTTAAAATAATTAAAGAAAGTGGTTGGAGTAGTTGATTTCAGTTGCTCAAAATCTTTAGTGGATAAGGAGCTGTATCTCAGTATACGGAAATAACTGAGGAAATTTTTAATATACACCGAAATAGTATACCCGTAATGTATTTAAATTCAAAACTTAAGAATTAGTTAATAATAGAAATCAAAATGTAAGAATTAGTTAATATTTGAATTCAAGTTGGAAATTAGTTAAGATTTGAATTCAAGACAAGAATTAGTTAAGATTAGAATATAAGACCTTAAGAATTATTAAACATTTAATTCCATGTCCTAATAATTAGCTAAGACTTAAATTCAAGACAAGAATTAGGTCAAAAAATGAATTCAAAGAATAAGAATTAATATAAAGCAGAAGTTCTTATCTGTGGTTGATTGTGGACCGAGTAGGTTCGCGATTTGGAAGGAGCTGTCAAATGAGGGAAGTAGGGAAATCTCTAAGAAAAATGGAATGCGTAATACTAGAATATGGGATTCCAGTTGAGGTGCTGACAGACAACAGTACATCTTTTAGGTCATGGGAATTTAAAGAAACATGTGGAAAACATGGTGTGAGGATTGAATTTAGAGCAGCCTATAGGGCTAGTGGAAACGGTATCGTGGAAAGAAACCATAGAACAGTAAAAAGGTTGCGCTAGGAGCGGTCATCTGGAATAAGAGGCGGTGTTTTGTACAATTTTCCTGCAACTCTCAAGGAAAGGGATCCGAGATCACTATTACTGTAGGGTTTTATATGTGAATTTCTAGGTGTGAGAACCAGCTGGCGGTTTGTACGAATTCTCTCGAGGATGGAGACGAGAAAATAAATTTGGGCTATTAGGTCGCACACGAGTTTGGGTACGAAGACCACAATTTAGCTAGACTGTACGTCTAAATGGGACAAAGGGAACGATACGAAGGATTCTCTCAAGCAATAAGTTAGAAGTGGATGTTGATGCGAGGCACATTTTGGACATGCGAAAGAGAGCGTGATCAAAAGTCTAGAATTGATCAAGAGGGGCGACCATATCAGCTGTTTAGAAAGTAGCCTATACACCATATAATCCTTATCTTAAAATCACTCTTTTGTAATTTGATGGTTGTCTTATATACACTTCGACAATTTACGGCTGTGTTTCTAGTTAAGTTCCCTGGTCCTTTATTTTTTTGTTTCCTTTTTGTCTTTTTTTTTTTTTTCTTCACTTATTTCCATGTAACAACCTAATATAAATCTTCACACGTCAATAATAATAAATCCTCACACCTGAGTTTGTAAGAAATCTCCTCTTCAGGCCTTGTAGAAAAAAATAAGTAAGAACTAATAATAAATTTTCACCCCAGACCTAGAAATAAGTCTTCAAGCACGACCTTGTAATAAATCTTCACACAAGACCTGGTAACTAATGCTCATACCTGACCTTGTAATAAATTTTCACACCAGAGCTAGCATTTAATCTTCACACTTTACCTAGAAATAAATCTTCACACAAGACCTGGTAACTAATGCTCATACCTGACCTTGTAATAAATTTTCCCACCAGAGCTAGCATTTAATCTTCACACTTTACCTAGAGGTAAATCTTCACCAGACCTAGCAATAAATCTTTACCACGGACCTGATATATCTTCACACCAGATCTAGTAATAAATCTTCATAACAGATCTAGTAATAAATCTTCACATAAAACGTAGCAATAAATTTGTACACCTACTCTAGTAATATATCTTCACACAAGACTTCGTAATAGATTTTGATACCAGATCAATTAACAAATCTTCTCACAAAACCTAGTAATAAATCTTCACTTCAGACCTAGTAACAAATCTTCACACTAGACCAGGTAATAAATCTTTACTTCTGATGTGGTAATAGATTATCACATCTAACCTAAGCCTTCAGGAGTGTTTAGTTCTCGGAGGATTAAAATGCTCCAGTCACCCACTAACTCCAGTGCTATGCAAAATCCACAAAGCACAATAGGCTTGTCAATTCTGTAACTAAAATCACAAATCTTGGCAGAAATCACGAAAGATCTAGTATAGAGTTCACATAATGCATCTCTACTCTCTAAGTAATGTATTTTCATCTCTCCTATTCATCACCGTAGACATATTAATATATCTATTCTGTCTGGTGTATAATGAAGTTACATTTTATAGATTACTGGTGGAACTAATAATCTCCCTGCCATGCGGTTCGTCTAAAAATATTATAATGCATACCAACAATCTGAGTATAGCTTAGTTCAACACATGTTGAGTGAGAATGAGTGCTCTCGCTAATCGATGGTGCTACTTATGCTAATTTACAACTTCTTCGTGGCGTCCTAGGAGGATTGCCAATATTTGCTATTACAAGTCATGGGCGGTCATAAGTAACACACTACAATGCATGTTTCTTATGTCAAGATGGCATGCTTTCTTCTTAATTTAACCATGCTTTCTTCTTAATTTAACCTAAGCCTTCCGAGGTGTTTTGTTTCCCGGAGAGTAAAAGCTCCAATCCTCAGATATCAAACAATGTAATCTAATTGCACATAATTCTAACTGCCACAAATTTAAGTCTCTATCTCCCAGGGAAGAGGACCTTAAACACACAAACACATACATACAATACACTAACATTAAATAACACAACACAACACACACACACACACACATGTACACACACGATCAAACGCAGAAAAGGATTCTTCAAAAGAATCTGAAAATTCCATTACCAAAAACTGACTTCATTTTTATAGTTTTCATTACCAATTTGGGGGAGGTTTTATTCCTTCGAAAAATGTCTTGAATATTAGTCCACACTTGTAAATGTTAAGTTTTCACACCACCTGCACTAAAAAAAGTAAAGAAAAGTATTTATATTAATAATAATAATAATAATAATAATAATAATAATAATAATAATAATAATAATAATAATAATAATAATAATAATAATAATAATAATAATAATAATAATAATAAAAATAATATAAAATTTTTACATAAATTAGGTAATAATAATATCTCCAAAATAATACTAATAATAATCCAAAATTAATAAAATTAATCAATAATAATAATAATAATCACAAATACACTATACTTAATAATTAATAAATAATATATATTACATAATCAATAATAATAATGATTATAATAATAATAATATACACATAATCATACATAAATAATAATAATATATCAATAATAATAATAATTAATAATAAAATAATAATAATAATAATATAATATTAAATAATAATAATAATAATTATATATAATATAATATAATATTAAAATAATAATAATAATAATAATAATAATAATAATAATAAAAATAGTTATAAATATTTAAATAATATAAAATGTTTAACCTAAGAATTGAAAGTTATAAATTACGATATAAAGATTACTAGAATATAAAAAGGTGCTAATGTTTCTTAGCTCTGTAATAATACTATTAAAAATGTGATATTGATGTAAGCAACTTTATTAGTAACATAATTAATAGAGGCTGTGATATTAATACTAATTAAAAAAATATCCCATCAAAAAGATACAAGTAATTACTAAGATAAAAAAATAGTACTAATCCGATCTTAATATCTAATATAGAAAGTGTGTGATAACTAATAATTATTTAATATAAGGCCTATTAATATACATCAATAATTTCATTTTATGATAATACTAATAGAACATAATATTATTACATTACTCCATAATACTTCATAATAATACATCTCAGTGTGCTACCATTATCTACTATCAATTAAACCAACTCACACTAGATAATTATAATTAGAGATAATAATATAAGCAATAATTAATAAGTAATACATACTCACTAGATATCTCGTGTGGAGTGTGAGTGAAATGAATAAATATCTCTCTCTACTCCTTGATGAATAATAATATCAATTAATAATAATAATAATAATATAACAGCAATCGTGATAATAGACTATCAGCTCATAATCGTGCCTGGTGTGTGAGAGATTAACATTCTCATTATCTCACAACAAAGTCTGAACCAAATACTTTCTTTATTATTTTAGTGTTTACTAATATATATATATCTACAAATGGTCATTGGTTCGTAATTAACAACTTATTACAAACTGTTTCCTTAAAATTGACTCCTTTAAATCACTTTCAAGACATAACTATACTTCCTCCCAAGTATAACAATATAATATAATATATATCACTATATTATAATATATAGATATATTATATTAATATAACCAGGCTCTGTCCTACAATATATAACTAAACCAGCATAAAGCACATGGTCGCTTACTACTCATTAAGCACAGCATTACAGCATAAGCAGACTCACCACAAATAGCAACTCTCAACTAACACATATATATATACTCAACGTATATAAATATTATACTGGGATATTCGAGGAAACCCACCCAATCTCAATCCTAACTCAAATTTTTTAGGTGAGCAAGCATATTTAACGGAAATCATGCCTCACTACACACTCACCTGTCACGTAGCTTACAAATAATCGTAGTACATATTATTATCTCAGTATACTAATATATTTAAACACTACTATCGAGTAATCATAAGTCTACATATATATACCTAACTGTACCTTCTACTCTCCTCATATATACCTGATCGCAACAAGTATTACCACTCCACACAAGATCATTGTGTCGTTAGAAGATGATCAATACTCCGTATTACCTAATCTATATTACTTACACCTATAATAAAATAAATTATACTATCAGCTTATACTATATATATATGCTACCTTACCAAATATAATATATAAGAAACGATTTTTGTCTAGCCCGAAAAAAATCCTGGATAAGCCCACACATATATAATCTATATATAATACCGAAATAAATATATCAATACCCTATAAATAATATTAATACTATATATCATATAATTAATATAATATAAGGTATATATATATCTATAATTAATAAATATAATCAATAAGATATTACAGTATATATACCATATATAATATAATATAATAAATATATACCGATACTGATAATAATCTAAACAATATATCACTTCGCTCCATGTATAAGCTTCGATATATTATTGTTCATTGTCCTAGATATTGACACAAACTATCTAAATTCAGAAATAACTTCAGGTTTTACACTCTCAACTGAATTATTCAAGACGAAGTTGATAAGACGGCGGATTCGATCAATATAGAATAGAGAAAAAGATTCGCATTTGCTCAAAGATAAACATCCGACAATGATATGGAGCGTGAAGAAAAACCGACGTAGCACTCTTAAAAACTATCGCTTGAAGCGTGATATTTAGAGGACGTGGATGACATAAGTGTTAGAGCATCAGGTCTACTGTTACCTCAGCAACGCGGAGGTCAAGTGTTCGAATCACCCCGCTGATGAAGAGTAAAATCATTTGTGACTACATTCACTTTTAAATGGAGCGCAGGCCTTTGCAAGTAACAATCACAATTATTGGGTGAGACCAAACCGGGTGCTTATAAACAACTACGCGTTGAAGCGTATACGACAAGTTTTTTTGGGACGATGAGATGGACCCTATGTTGACGTACTTATAGAAGACATTCACGATCATTAAACTATCTTCACTCACTAAGGCAACGACGACCGAGCATCAGATGCTCCTCGAATCCCGCTGATGCAAAATGTAAGTAAAATCTTCTGTGACCCATTCATTTAATGTATATTGTTAAATTTTATGACATGAGTCACCAGGAGGATTTACTCTTCCATCGAGCGGGATCGAACATTGGACACGCGTCGCCACCAGGGTAACGACACGTCATATAACCACTCTCTACTAAGCTCGCGATGATTTCAACTTAACCTCGGACCCGTCTATGCAAACCAACACGTACAATGCGTCAATTCACGAATACATCCCATAATAAAGAAACTCAAGTCCTTCTCACTTCAAAAAGAAGTAGGATATTTTACAGCCACACCACTCTCTATAGTGTTCTGTCCTAGATCCCATAAATGTCGCTACTCAAAACAGCGTCTGCGCCAGCATTTTTATCAAAATGACATGAGTCACTAGAGAGATTTACTACGTCCTCAGCGCACTCGTACACCTTGCTTATATAAACACAGTATCGTATCACCAAATCCTGTCAACTTAACAGCGGATAAGTTATGTCTATTATCAATTGTCTCAAATGACTTGCAATGTGCATGCTGACAGCGCAGTGATCAACTAATACTTCACTGCTCTGAGAATAGGCAGCCGAAAATATATCTCCGAAACCGCCTTCACTCACACGATCGAATAATATACGTCTCCATTACAAAGTGAAGTGCAACTAAGATGCCTGAAGCTCTATCGCCACTACTACTACAGACCTACATACTATAACACATACTAACTCCTTATACACCCAGTACGTCCATCTATAAACTAAGTTCCCATAACATCATCACATACCAATACCACTCGCAACACACAAACGTCCATCTATTAAGTAAATTATGCAACTAGTAAGATTAATACATAATATATAAACTATATAATATTATATAACAATATATATATAATTAAAGTAATAGATAATATATAAAATATATAGGTATAATAATAATATAAATAATACTAATTAACAAATATATATATAATAAATATAATAATAATATTATATATATAAATAAGATATATTAAAAAAAGCACTAGTCCATACTATCTTACATAGTACGGGTATAAAAACAGAAGGACATAGAAATACGAACATAACATCGTAAATATATTATAATATCGTAAATATACTAGATCGTATTAAAGGTAATACATCAATAATAAAAAAATATAAATAAAAAAAAAAAAAAAATAATCCATAAAACACAGATAATACTACATATAATATAGACTAATAACTATTATAAAATCCAATAAACACAGAAAAAAAAAAAATATAAAATATAAAAAATATAATGCATATAAATAATATATATAATATCTTATTCAACACACACATGCACACACACAACGAAATCTCTAGCTTATTGATTCACATCTCGAGAAGTAGAGACAAAATAGTACACACTTTATTTAATTGATTGAACAATTAACGTTTGAAACTGAGACATGATTCTTTACACTTTTTGCCTTCAAATTTTACATGAAATACTATAATAAAGTTTATATAAGTATAATTCTTCATTTCATGACCAATATATCGCAAAAAAGATAAGAGGAATATTTTTTAGTAACCATTATGAAATTTGTAACAAGATCGATCGTTTCTAATAATGTTCAACTCTGACTAACAAGCACGAACAGCAATAGCAAGCCTAGAGAGTTCCCTTCTCAGATATACCCTCTAAGCTACTAGTAAAACATCTATATCCTCACTTACTACTACCCACTGTTTTAATATAAATAAATTTACTCCCCCCCTAATTATCTCCGTTTTAAGCTTTCAGATTTAATATAGCTCAAATTAATATACAATATTAAATAAAATATAATATATTATAATCTAATAAACTAATATATATAAGTACAAAACTCTAAAACTAAAACTCATATACAATCATAATCGAACCGAAAAGGGGGAAACTACCATGCAAAGATGATTGTATATGACCACTTAAAAATGTAAGATTACTATTAACAACATCAGTATAATCATCTGGCAAAAATATTATATTAGCCCTGGAGAAATCCTAATTTCAGAGCTCATAAAAGAGTGACTGCTTGGAAAGATCTTCAGTCATATTTATTAGAAGAACCTTGCTTGTGTCAGCCGTCGTTATAGATGCCGTACATTAGACCTAGGAGTTAACAATCAGCTATCAATGCACACTATGTTGATTTACATGATGCGTAGAAATATCGTAAAGGATACAGGACTCTAACAACTGTGAGAACAGCCATCCGACATATAATTTTAAATTTTATTCTTCTATATTAAATGATAATAAAATATATATATATAAAATATATAATTATATATATAATAATAGATATATATAATATAAATATATATACTATTATAATATATATATAATTAATATACATATCAGAATTAGCAGAGTTAAATAAATCTCCAACCATACGATATATATATACTATACTAATACTTAGATTATATTAGACTAATAGTGTGAATAATCAGCAAACGACGTACGCGAGTTCAGGTCGATGCTGAGCAATAGATCAATAGTATATAGTGTGTAATAGAATATCTGTTTAAAAAAAAAAAATACAATGAATTAGATCTATCTAATCTAATGGTAGTTGTAAGCTAGAGTTCAAAAATATAATGTATAATACATAATTAAAAAGTACTAGTCAAATCTATACAAACGGAAAGATAACAAATAGTAATTATCATTAAATAAAAAAATACTAATAGGCATCTAAATTTTACTATTATAGCCCACATTATCTCAAAACACAGATAGATATCCAAGATACAAGGAGTGAGTAATATATTTTTATTAAAATATTTGCTTAAAATATGCACTCTCCGACTAATTTTTAGAGTATATCTTTCTATATGTAGATAAACTCCCTTAATACAAATTAATCCATAATACTAAACCGCTATCGAATAGATAGACACCTCCAGTATACCCTATAACTACCTATAACCCACGTACCCAAGCGATATTATCTAGTAATATGTTTTACTATTCAAACAACATGCTTCAAATCAAAATATAACCCACTATAAAGAAAGAAGCATTCTTCATCAGAAGAATTATGTTCAGCAAAAAAATTAATATATACTGTTGTGCCAAGCAACATTTCCCGTGGTACCCAAATCACTCAGGTATGTGTACAATAACTAAACTAACCCAAAATATCTGGTGCGTTATATATAATATGTATAATAGCGCTTATAAGAATATAGAAAAAAATTTAATGAATATATTATAAAATGTAAAATATTCTTTTTACATACTAATAACATGGAATGTGTATATATATATATATATAAAAAATATAATATAATAACACTAGATATCTAATATAGAATAATAAAAATATGAAAAAAATAAAATATAATATATTAATATATATATAATTATAATAAAATATAAAATAGTTACAGCCTAAACGTAAGATAACTTGCTTTTTTCTATGCTCGGAATAATTTTACTGATAAGAATAGACAAATTTACAATACAGCATAGACATAATTAACGCTATTAATACGCAAAATAAAGATAATAAATATATAACATAAATAATAAAAATATAAATAAAGTAAACTCATAAATATATATACCTAGGCCGGAGATAGAGAATGAGAACATATATATAATATTATAAACTACGATGAGAATCTGTAATCCTGATTGAAACTTCAACAAAAGTTCCAAACCATGTCCACATGGCACATAATGAGAAACAAATAATCCGCAAGGTATAGATACGTTTAGTAGTTTGTGTGTGAAAGTACTATTGCGCCGCCAAATTTGCTTTAATAACAAAAGTTTATTTTTATAATCACAAATATTTTTAGAATTTTTCGAAGTAAAAACGTTTTGAAGATAAAATATATATATTATAAAAATTATATAACTGTTTTATGTTAGAAAAAGTCATAAAGAGGAAGCTGCTATTTAAGGAAATCAGATATTTGTTTGTTATTAACCAATCACAACGCTGCTTGCATTTCGATATAGGCAAATCAAGGCATGACCACAGATTATATTAATACACTATGGCTTGACTTTCTTTCAAAAACACTCCTTGAATTTTTGAATTTTGAAGGGCTCATCCAAAATTTGTCCGATAATTTCCCTATATGTCTGGCCTACTGTATGCAAATTTATTTATACTGTGGTATAACATTATGGTTAACGTTTTGTAAATTTCAAACAGTCCGCTCACATTTATTAAAATTGCAATGATCAACATTTTCTTTCAAAAATCAAAACATTCATTCAGTGTATGCAAAATTAGTGTATGCATTTTTTTTTCTTTCAAGAAAAATATTTCACTTTATTATTCTCACATTATTTCAAAGAATTAATTTTGAAACATCCTTCAGTGTTTCTGACATCTAGTAGAGGAAAACTCGTGTACCTACAAAAATATATTGTATTGTTATTACAGATTAAATAAACCTTTATTTTTTGACAAAGCGCCCTGAATGTCCAGTTACATTGCATATCGGTCCACTTAATCTCACGAAGTTGTTCCTCCCTGCTCGTGCCCCCCCCCCCCCCCCCGCTTCTACTCATGCTTCAAATGCTATTGCAAATTTCATGGATATTCGTCGAATTCGTGAGTTTCACAAAAGAACTGACTACTGTATAGTCTTCGAAAACAAGAAGCAATCAAAGTCTCCTTCAAATATCCTTTGAATACCAGCCAGGGGAATATCTTCAACCCACTAATGCCAAATTTCCTTTGGGATGTTGTAGCTAGTTGCAAAAGCATAACTTGAGGATTTTCTCTTCAATACTGCGAAAAATTTATATTACTTAAATATTTATTATATAATAATATATATAAGATAATATATAATATATTTATCTAATTATTTATATATATTATTATATATATATATATAACTATTAATACTAATACTTATATTATATATACTTTATAAAAATATATATCTATATATATATATATTATATTATATATTATATATTATAAATATATACTAATATATTATTTATATATATATATATATATATATATATAATATATATATATTATTATATAATATATATATAATTTAATAGTTTATATAATAAATCTATAGATTTTTTTTAGCGGCCACATATATAAATACAATGAATTGAAAGATATTATTTTTCAAGAATATATACTTCCCTATATATTAAAACCTATTTGTTTGCATATAATTCAAAGTGAAAAACATGTGTCTTAACATTCTCTATAAATCTCCCTCCCTTTTATCGCAGTTAGCAGGGGGCCAGGCACCCTATGCCTCTCCCCCCCCCTATCCTTACTGCCATGATCTCCTAGAAGTAAACGTAGAAGACAATCTTTTTGTATTGTGAAAGAAAATCAATTTTTTCAAATAATTTCCAATATACTACTCTACTTCCAATGAGGAAGGTTTTTCCCGATTGACCAGCGAGTATATTTCAACTTCTAATTACCAAATATCATCATAGTCGTCGATAGTAATAACTCGCTTTCCTTTTTTTTTTTAAACTGGTTTCATTGAGGTTTCTTAGTTTTATAAATGTATATATTTAGAAAACTATAAAAAAAATTATTAAAAACTTTACTTAAACTGTTTTTTATACATATATTCGAAACGCTAAATTGTGAGAAAAATTGTGCAGTTCCTTCGTGGAAAGAGCAGAAGAGATAAAAGATTTACAAAGCCAATTAATGCAATTACCTTTGTTTTAAATTAGCTTAAAAAACAGAGCCATTAATTTGAAAGGAAAGTTTAATAGCTTTTGATTGCATGATAAAACAACATTGTTTACGTCTTAGAAAATTTTAATGAAATCTTTTTTCTTGTGAATAAAACAATATTTATCAATTAGATATAATTAAGCGTGAACGAAGTCAGTATATGATAGCTGAAAACAGTTTGCAATCCATATGAAGTTTAACAATGCTGAAAAAAACTAACTGAAACAAAAAAAATACCCGAATCTAAATGGAGGAGCAGAGATCTTGAATTGTGCGAATGTTATTATAGAATTGAATTGAGGAGAAACAATAAATCTATTGATTACATGCTCGACAATAAACAATTGTTTTGTGTTAATCATTGCGCCTTTTTGTTAGTATATTTGAACTCACCACTGGATTTGGTACACCTAATGTAGCTAAAGTTATGTATAATTCATGCTCCTTTACACAGAACCTGTAGTAAGGTATTTTTTAGACTTAAAAATAGTTTATAGATTCGATTAATTACCTGTTAGCATATCGTATATGTTTTAATCTTTTATGGAGATGTAGAAAGGTTTATTTTATACAACTTGATAAAGATTTATTATTAGATAAGTAGCCAGACGTAAGAGTGCCCAAAAAGCGTTAGATTAGTAACAACCTTCACTATTACATAACTTTCTTGTTCTGTCTGTTACTCTTACCAAGTATTATGTAGAGCATTTTTCTTTTATTATCAAAATATACATTCGCAATCTTAACAAGTAATAAATTAGGAGATCTTTGTTTTCCTTTTCCAATAGCTTTTTTATCCTTGTGGACTTGTGTCCTTTTTTTAATATTTATCTGATTACAATTAAGCTATTGCGGAATTTGCTGCAACAGTTGATTTCGCAAAACTAAAAATATTAATAAAACTAAAAACTATAAATAAAAATATAATATATTATATAATAATATATTATATATAATATATAATATATAATTAATAATATAATATATAAATATTTTAAAAATACATTTTATATATATATATATATATTTAACTAATAATTAATTTAATTATATTAATATATAATAATACTAATAATATATAATTATATTATATATACATTTAATATATAATATACATATATATCTTTATTATACTTTATAATATATATATTATTAATATAATAATATAATATATTATATATTATTATATATATATATATATTATATATTATATATAATATATAAATTTAATAGATTATATAATTAATATATTTTCATTGCTCACCAATTCTGTAATGCATGCATCTTCAGTTGTTCTGCCAAAACTCTCAACGGACTTCATGTCCATCCACATCTCAACGCCTACATCTGACGCTCCTTCCTTCTTCCCATCGTGTCTTGTCCGCTCATAACTTTAGTTTCGGACACTTTTATCCTCGTTATTCCATTCTAGATATCTTCTGGCACTCGTTTTCTCCATCCTCTTAACATGTCCTACCACGCATTGTCATCTATCCACAAGCTCCACAGTTCTCATGCCATAATCCGCCCCTAATGCCTCATTTCTCCTCACTTCTTTCTGTCCTCCTCTGATCCCAGTCATCACGCGCATTCGCACGCTCAACTTGCTCTTGCTCTCTTAAGCCCATGCTGATTGTACTATACAATCAGTTGGTCTATTATAACTTGTATACCATCTGAATCGTCTATATTCATCTTTTCCTTTAACAATGGGAACAAAATTGCCTTTCATTAAATTTCATATTAATTTAATTCCAACATTGTGTCGTTTCCACATTATGACACCCAGTATTTAAATGGTCCTTAGTCTCAGTCTTTTCATCAAACTTTATCTCAGAACACTCACCACTCGCACACAAAAAATATTTCCTCGATTATTATTATCCTCTCCTCATTCTTCCCACTCAAGAAAACTTTGCAGTCTTTCTTGATTTTGTGCAAACAACACCAAAAGTCATCATTATCAAATCTCATCTCCATCTAGTCGCACCGATCTTCCAACTGTCCAATGTATATTTATATGAACGATTGGAGACGGCACGCTCCTTGTTAAACCCGGTGTACATCAACAATTCCTTCAATGGAATGTCTCTTATTCATTATGTCTATAGTGATTTTTATGCTTTTTAACAATTCTCAGGTATCATCTTATTCTTCTCAGTTCTCACAATATCCTGACTCTTATCAAAAAGCCTTTTTGGTACAAAAGTGCATATGTTATTAATAAATTCCAATTCTCATTATCATCTTCAACACACCAGATTCTATAGTTCTATTCCCGTTGAACAGTCACTATTCTAGCTTATCTTCCCCACCCTTCAGGTCTTTCTCTGCACAAATATTTTAGTTATAATCAAATTGCAATTAATGCAATCCCTCTATAGTTTCAACATTCTGTTTATATCCTTTTTTATATAATGGGAGATTTGTTGCCTCTCCATTCACACACAACTATTCTCAACACCGGTTAATCATTTAAACATAAGTCTTTCCCTTCAACTCCATTTCTTCAGAAGTCTGCAACTATTCATCTTCTCCCGCCTTTCATTTTCAAACCTCTTAAGCCAACTTCATGCTCACCTCTCGTGATCACCATTTCCTCCTCTCTAGGCCGCAAAATTCGCTTGCAATCTCTCTCCGCTTAAGCCCTCCCCATGTACTCAAATCTCAGGAATTCTCCTCCAACTCTCGTCAATATCCTTTATGTTCTTTTACATATTAGATCTCAATTTTCGTCCTATCATTATCGTGCCACTGTGTTGTCTTATTCCTGTTAATTCAATTTCTATATTAAAAACAGTTTCTTACGCTGTCACATCTTCTTCAACTCGTTCCGATTTTTTCCCAGTGGTTTGCTTTCATTCTTTCACTCTCGATTCAGCCTACATTCTCTGTCCATCACAACTAGCCTCTCGTTTTATCCATTCTAATTATCTATTTTCTTAATTACAGCAGTTTTAAACGTTGCATTCCACCATGTTTTCTCTATTTTGTTTCCCCATTTTTATTACCACGTCCCTTTGCGTCTTTAGCACCCGCTCCTTAATAGTGTATCCAGAATACACTTTGATCCCTCCTATTTGTTCGGATATATGTTTATTTGCTGATAATTCTTTTATACATCCTCTTGATCTTTTCTATTTAGCACTTCCTCTTTTTCATCTTATCTTTGGATGGGCAAAAATAGGTTTCTTTAAATTATTCTTCCCAACACCATCGAGCTGCATCTCCATAACACGGATGTACAATCTTCAAATACCTCTTAAATCTCCTTTTATTATCCAGTATTAGCTCTATCAATGCATTCTCACATAGTAACCCTTTCTCTCTCCTATACCATGCCACTATATTTCTCTAGTGTTTCATAACAGGTGTTCATAACTCTCAATCCATTCTGCAAAAAATCTATCACTTTCTCTCCAGCTCTATTTCTTTTCCCAAGTGAAGCTCCTATACACTTCTCCAACTTTATTCTCTGGTTTCAACAATCCATTCAATCTCCCATTATTCATTATCTTTCGATATGCATCTATTTTAATTTCCTGCCAGTTCGATAAACTCTTCTTCTAGTTAAGTTCTTCTCCGTTGTCGTGCATATACCTGTTATACACTATACATGTGTTTAGTTTATCTGATAAAACTGTCATTCATTCTTTTCCATCTCATAGTCACACCTTTCTACTCCTCGCCAATTCTTAGGAAAAGCATCCCACCCACGAGGCCTACCATAGTACACAATTTAATTTTTTTATGTATTGTTTGTCCATCCCATGAATCTTGGTCTCACAGAATCTCAAATTCCAATTCCTTTTCATGCATTCAGCTTCACCTCAATTACTTCATTAACCACATAAGGGTCCCACATCATGTAGCACTCAAGGTTTCCCGAGATTTCCCGTTTCTCCTCCTATCGCCGGTCTCTCCGTCTAATTCATCGCTGGTAGAAAACGTAGATTCTGAAGCATTTCACTTCGCATAGCCTTGCTACCCATGTCTTGTTTGCAGTTTGGTCACAGGCTCTTATTTTTTATATTTCGGAGCTACCTTCCTTAGAGGGTCCTCCCCCATCCGTCACACCTCGCCTTAGGTTAGCTTTCCCCAGTATATAATAGTAATATAAATATATATTATATATATTATATATATAATAATATTATAACTATATATATTATTGTATATATACTTATATAATTATCACTATTATATTATTAATATATAAATATATATTATTTATCATTATATATATATAATATATTATTATATATATATATAATTATTATATATTAATATATATCATATATATTATATATTATTATTAATATATTCAGTATATTATTATTAAATATATACTTATTATACATATATATATATAATTATAGTAATTATCATAACTATATATATATATTACCTATATATATTAATAAGTATAAGTAATATTATTATTATTATATTCTATATTAATATTATTATTATAGTTTTATATCATATATATAATATAATTATATATATTATTAATACTATATATTATATAATATATATTAATACTTATGGATTATGTAGGCTTGCTGATGAGCAATATATTTATTAAAAATTCCACCATCAGGTAACACTAATTTCTTCTTTCTATGCATTTAAGTTCGACGAAAAATAATTAAGGAATGCTTTTTGTAATTCTCAATTATTTTTCAATATAAAAATAACAATAAATTTATTTAAAGGCTGATTTATATTTATTTCTATATATTATTTAATAATTATTTAATTACATCAATATCGTATTTTAATTATACCGATAAAGTCTATTAAAGTTTAACTAATCACTGTACATGCATGAGGTTTTATAGAATAATTGATGCTTATGTCTTTTCTCATCGATAATTTCTTAGGTATCACAGCATCTTCTATAGACGTATATTAATGCTAGTGTACAGTAGGATAAAAAGCTTAGTAACAGTAGAGATGTCAAAATCTTAGAGGGCAGTAAAACTTTGTGCAGGCACATAAAAATGATAGTATTCCTGGCGTCAAAAGCTTGGTGAATCCTCTAAAAATAGTTAGTGCAGTGGCAGTGAAATGTCTCATTACTCTCCAGGCTGTAAATGCTGACTGCAGGCAGTAAAAAATTGATTATTATGCCTCGGGCTATAATTATATATACAGGCTGTACAATGCTTACTAAAGCCCAGAATGTTTATGCAGAGGCATAAAAAATATTCGTTAACAGGGATAGAATAAAAGACAATATTTTTTGGCAGCAGGAAGCTACCTTACCGTTAAAGATCCAATCAACGGAAATCCTCCAGAAAAAAAAAAATATTTTTTTTGTAAAAGAATTTTGAATAATATAATAATTTAATAATATCTTAATAATAAATAATTTATATAATATTAATCCTTCGTTAACGAATTTAGAAGTTACGTCTCCAAATTTTCATGATAAGAATTTTAAAATGATAAAAATATGGTTCTAAATGGAAGATATTACAAGCATTAATTTGTAAATTTTAAAATAATGAGCTAGATAGATTTTACATAATTATAATTATTTTCTCTTTATATTATTATTATTATTATATTATTCTATTATTATTATTAATTCTCTATTAAAATAATTATTTTTATTATTATTTAATTATTATTATTGTTAACATTTATTATACAAAACTGTAAATTCTAGGTACTCTAAATTATCATGAAATTATATAAAATTTTATTTTGCCGGCTTCCTAGACGACGAATTTTGTGAGAAGTCTCATAAATTCATAAACTGAATTATATTAAACTACTAAATAATTTAATGACCTATCAATATGATTTATTTATATAAATTAAAATAATTAGTATATATTCAACAATTATATATAAAATAACTTTAATACTCTGAAAAATAAAGAACAAAATCTCAATTAACTAATTTTTTAGTTTGTCTCATAAAAATTCTTTTTGGATAGAAATAACCAAAATAAGTCTGTAACTCAAACTAGATTATTGCAATTGACAAATATACTTTTGGGTGTCAATAAACAGTGAGAATTAATTTTAGTTTTATAAATGATTTAAAAATGATTTTACTATAAAGTTGAGAAAAAATATCTCATTATATAAAAACGAATCATCTAAAATTAATAATCTAAACAGACTTCTTCAATTTCTTTGTACGAATAAAATGAATGCTTAAAAAAATTTAAGAAACACTGTGTAAGTGAAACTAATAAATAGTTAGACAATTCTATTATTTTATTTAGGAATTCTCATCATATATATTTTTAAATCTATCTATCATCTTATCTTATCTTATCTATCATATCTATTATATATATATAATTTATAATATACTTAAATAAAAATGTATATAATAATATATTATATAATAATATATATTTATATATATATTATATTATATATATATTACTTATAATATATAAATAATATATATATATATATATCATAGAATAATATAATACTTATATATATATTAAATATCTATTAATTATATATATGTATAACTAATAAATATATATTATATATATATATATATAATATATTATATTATCATAATATATAATAATTATATTTTATATAGATAATATATTATATAAATTATACCTATATATACTATACAATATATAATATATATATCTCTCAGTGGTTACTAAATACACTTGGGTAGCAATAGTATTTATATAATCTATTATATATAATATAATTATTTATTTATATATATATTTATTATATAATATGTTATTATATATATATATATATATAATATTATATATATATATATATTATATATAATAATATCTCAAAATCTTAACTGAATAATCTAGGGGTATGTGAAAATATTATTTTTCACTCCTTTTTGAAAATGCCTATGTTTACTTTATGTGTATATGAATAAAATTACTCAAAGCCTACTAGGTTACAGAATTTTAAAATTATTATTATTATTAAAAGGTAACAACACTAATATATATAAAAATGTAACCATAATAATTAAAATTCAATAAATCACAACACTCCCTACTGCCTCTATCCAAAATAACAGCAAAATGATGTAAACATTTATTTCCATCTGACCATAAGTTAAATATCTACATTGATAGATAGATAGAAAATAGTCTTTAGTCTTTAATTATTAAGATATTGATAGATAATAATAATTTAATAGATAATAGATAATAGATAGAGAAGAGATATAGAGAGAGAAGAGAGACAGAGAGAAGCAGAGAGAGATTCAAATCTTTTTTTTCAATTATTTGTACATTTACTAGTGAGCTGAAAGTTTCGACTCGCAAATTGGCTTATTTTTTTTTCACGTCAACCAAGGATGATTGCTTACTTTTTCCTTATATAATTTTAATTATAATATGAATCTACCGTCGCCAGCTTCCATTACTTGTAGAAAGAGTAGGAAAAAATTGAGCCGTTGCTTTATTTTTATTTATAATGTTTTTCAATAATATTATTTTCTTGAAATTATTCAAAGATCCAGTTTCTTTTTTTACACTTTCATATAAAATTCTTAATAATTTTATTATACTTTACCATGGTTTAGTCATAAAAAGACTATAAAAATATTGTGTAGAAGCTACCTACACTGCTACCTATTTAATTTTATCTATATAAATAATATTTCATATATTATATATAATTTCTATAGTTTTATATTATAATCTATTATATTATTATATATATTATATATCCTATAATTATATTTATATAATTTATATATATATATACTATATATATATACTATATATTTACATTTTAGATATGGTAGCTCTCGTTTGAACGACAATAAAATTATTAAGTATTACATATTACATGACGTGATACACAATTTTCTTGTTGATGCATACTTCTTATCTTCCCATCGAAATTACTTATATTAAATTTTTGCCGGCTCTCTTATTGATTATTGATTTTCTCAATTAAAATTAAAATAAAATTATAAAGACCTACTATATATTATTATATATTTAATAAGATTAATCATTAATTTTACACACACTCGTACATTGTAATAACTAATTAATTACACTAATGACTCGCTCTTTATATACGATAAGACTCTATTAAAATTAACAAAACTTAAGCGATTGCACTCTCTTGATAGGAATAATTGATGTTATCTCTACGAAATTTTCTCGATTCATAGCCTTTTAGTACGTTTAAATTGTTTAGTGCTAGGAGTTAAAAATTGATTAGTACGAGTCATGTCAAATATATGCTTAGGTAAGGCAGTAAAAATGCTTGTGCAGGTCAGTGAAAATGCTAACAGCTTCCAAATGCTTTAGCTATCATCTGATAAAAATGCTTTAGGCAGGGCATGAAGTTAGGCAGGCATAAATATGTCATAGCTGTAAATAATTGGTGCAGGGCAGTGTAACAATAATTAGTCTTAGGCTGGGCGATAATTCTTGATAAAGACTTAAAACAATGAGAATAAAAAGGCAAAGATAATATTTTTTGCAGCAAGGACCCACTTTACCTTAATAGAATCGAACAACGAGGAAAATCATAGAACAAAACAATTTTTTGGATATATTTTTAAGTAATAATAATAATAATAACATAATAATTAATAATATAGAAGAGGAGGATAAGAGATGCAGAGAGAAGAGATAGAGAGGAAAAGAGAGACAGAGAGACGAAAGTGAGAGAGATAGACTAGATGAAAGAGAATGAGAGAGGATCCAAATACTGACTTCGAGAATGTAAAGGAACCAACAGCAATAAATCATTATATAATTGAAGAAGTTAAAAAAATATAGAGCATTGAATTAAATCGACAAATTCTTGTTGGAAATAACTGCATCTGCACAAAAGGGTTTACTTTTTAAACTCTATATTTCATTTGTGAATCTTATTATAGTAATGTAAAGTATTAGTAGTGAAAAATGCATTAAGTTTGAAAAATTTTATTGTAGATAACAAATAGTTTGTTAAAAAAGCAATTCAGGAATTTAAATATAGTTAAATATATAAAAAATCAAATATAAAATAGAACTACTTGCAGTGTAATATCAGCCTCGCTATAGAAAATTTTGTCGGGGTTTCAGCTACAATTTTTAAAGCTCAAAAGTCATAACAGTGGAATTAAAACTATTAAAAAATAATTATGATTAAAATAATTACTTATCGAAAAAA
The DNA here is from genome assembly GCA_015478945.1 of Trachelipus rathkii. NCBI lineage: Eukaryota > Metazoa > Arthropoda > Malacostraca > Isopoda > Trachelipodidae > Trachelipus > Trachelipus rathkii. The sequence continues at coordinate 20,991 of JABUQX010104290.1, read as the reverse complement.
TATTATATAGTAGATATAAAAATATATATGATTTATAAAATAAATTAATAAAGTCAAATAAGTAACAAAAATACAATAAGAAATTATTTTAGACTATAAATTCTTTCAAATCGTAAACAAATAAAGCTGCCGGTAATACTCAATAAGATTGATCACAAAATGGTTCGAATAACAGGACAACGTATTAGTGTTTACAATGATTTAAAATTTATCCTAAAATTGGAAAAATAAAACTATACACTAAATACGCATATCGGGAAAAATAATACCATAAAGTACTTCTTTAATTTATTATTTTATCCTGTTATATTGTTTATTTTTATTATTTTTTTTATTATTTTTTATTATTATATTAATTATATGTATTATGTATATTATAATTATTATTTTAAATATTAGTTATTATAATTAATATTATATTTTTATTTTATGATTATATTATATATATTATTCCTTATATTATTTTTATTTATTTTTTCATTATTATTAATTTATTAATTATTATTATTATTATTTATATATTATTATATTAGTTATTTAATTAAAATATATATATAAAATATATATATATTAAGATAATAATATAATATAATATATATATATATATATATATATATAATATAAATATATAAAGTATCAGATCTAATGCATATTATTAAAATAGATTTTATATAGTCAGAAAAGATTATATAATTATATATGAGGAACAAAGAAATTAAATTATTCTTAAGGAAAGTTTATTTTATCAGATTGTTAACGTACTTAATGTAATATTGACGCAAGTTATACAAATTTGTGTTCTCTTTTAATGTTAATCGAAATTATATTTGGTTATCTTAGTTGCAGGGGCTCTGATTTAAATCGAGAAATCCAGATATAATTAGTTAACTAAGTAAGAACGGAAAAAAAATGGAAACAAATAGGGAATATGACCAACGACTCCAAGTATCAACTAAAGATAGATGGTTAATGTAAAATAAAGTGGTAAAAAGTTAGGTTCGTAAGCTTATACTTTAATTTAATAAAAAGAAAAAATAACTTATAAAAAAAAAAAAAATAAAGAAAAAAAAAATATTAACTTATAAACGACAAAAAAATACAAAGCAGAAGATAAAAAAAAAATAAAAAAAAGAAAAAAAAAAAAAAAAAAAATAAATGAAAAATTAAAGTAAATAAAAAAGTACATAAAAAAAATAAAAAAATAAAAAAACGAAAAAAATAAGTAAGTAGAACTTACAAGAAAACATTAAGATTAAAAAAAAAGTAAAAAAATTCTCTATTTTACAAATCCAGTGTGAAAAAAAAAAAATAATAAAAAACATGTAAACATTATTCAAAAATAAAAAAAAAGATAAATAGAAGCATAAAAAAACACTTATCTTATTATCCGCAACAAATAAAAACAAATAAGTCAAGAAAAGAATCTTCCAAACAAAAGAAAAAAAAATCAAAAAACTGAATAAACCAAAAAAAGAATAAAGTAAAAATAACAACTTAAATATCACTGTCCGCTCGCTGGCTCGCGAAAGTCGTCGCTTGCTCATAATTATCACTTGTTCCAACAACCAGTCCAATTATCCAGATACTAAATGATATACTGTACCTAACCAAAGACAAGATCGTCAAAAATGCAGAGAAAAGAAAGAAAGAAATAAATAATGAATTAAATAAAGTATAAGGAAAGAATATGAGATTAATTGTATAAAATAAATCAAAATAGAGAAGAAGAGATAGGATTAAACAGAACAATAGAGGATGATAGACTGTACATCGAGATTCTCAAAATAGTGCTTGAGTTGTAGTCAAAATGAGTAACAATGTCGCGGGGGGTTCGTCTTCCGACCATCCCCTCCGGGGGTATTGAAACAACCCCCCCCCCTGCCGTCCGCCATCGGCAATTCAAGAAGCCCCCCTAAAAGCAGGGTAGGCATGAGTGCCCGACCGAAAAAAAAAACCCACTGGGATTTTTCAAAAAGCCCACTTGAAAAAAACCCGCTATTTTGCCCACTGGTTTTTTTCAATTTTTTTTTCAGAATAATTGCATGATAAAAAATAGTAAACAAAATGAAAAATATTATAAATAATTATACTCTTTTACTTAGTAAATGATTTATAAAACTCATTTTTAATTATTCTGAAAGAAAGAAATATATAAATTATATATATATTATATATAAGTACTATATTATTATATATACTATATAAATAAATAGTAATATATATTATATATATAATAGTATTATTAATATATATATATTAATAAGTATATATAGTATATATAATATAGTATATATATATATAATAAATAAACTATCATATAATATATTTAATTTTCAAATAATATTTTTTCAAAAATCCTTGTGAAAAAAAACCTATTTTGCCCACTTGAGATTTTGTTTTTCAAATTTTTTTTTTCAGAATAATTGCATGTATAAAAATAGTAAACCAAAAATGAAAATATTTTAGAAGTTATACTCCTTTTACTTAAAGTGAAATATTTTATAAGCTATTTTTAACATTTGTTAGAAAAGAATATAAATATAATATATATTATATATATTATATATATATACTAAGTTATAATAAATATATTATATATATATATATAATATATATTAGTATATGATATATATTATAAAATTATATATAATATATATAACATATATATATATATATATATATCATTATAAATATATAATATATATAGTATATATATTATATAACTATTATATATAATATAGTAGAGTATATATATATATATACCCTATAATATATAGATATATATATATAGTATAATACATAATATACTATGATAATATATATTATAATACTATATATTATGAGCTGTGTCAAAAGTGGACCTGCACTAGATTCTAATCGAGATGGTGAGGAGTGTAAGCCAGGTCTTAAGGTTGTGTATCATTTCAACAAAGTACTCAATTCAACACTTTTAAAAATGGGACGTTGTTAGCATAAAAAAAAACTGATATTTTTTGGTCGAGAACTTCTTTTTGTGCAGTTGTCCATTTTTTAATGGTATGTTTAGACAAATTCTTTTGTTGAGTTTTGATTGTGTCAGATACAGCATACACCATGTTTTCATGCAAAATTGAATGTCTTTGCAGCCATCGGAAATTAGATGAATCCCTTTCTTCCCTACATCTGTAAGATCCATACTTGAATCAACTAGATTTGCCAGAATATTGAACAACTGCGACTTACAAGATTTTTTCCGGATGCACTTTTATCTTTCAATGTTTATTGCTACTGTAATCACTGTAATTATTTTTACATTTTACTTTGCTGGTGCCTTTAACATTCAGAACGTCAGTCCATTCATTTCCTAGTTTTCTTCTGGATCCAAGAGTCTATCTTGGCATTACTGTTATAATCAAACTGATAACTAAATTAACAGAAATTGAAAAACAAACAATTAAAATTTATATGAACTGCCAGATAACTCAAAATATCGGAAAGGAGTAATCGAAGATATCGATATTTTCCCGGGTTTTTCGGGTTTTAGATGAAAAAAACCGAAATAACCCGGGCCACTGGGCTGTTTCAAAAAGTGGGTTTTTTTGCCAACCCTGCATAAAAAGGGATAAACTCCTTTTTAGGGCGCTCGAGTCGCAGCCCCCTAATATGCCGTCGGTGAATTGTATACTAGTTATATATAGTATAATATAATATATAGTATATATTATAATAATTATATAATATTATAAGATATTACACCTTAATCTATATATATTATAGTTAAGGTATAATATAATATATAAATAATAGGAAAGTTATAATAGAATAATAAATAATATATATAAAAAATATTTCATACATCACAATTACATCGGTAATTCAACTATCAATAGCTTTCTCTAAAAGACTAAAAAACTTTTCTGTGTTGCTTCCAACTTTCTTACCACTTAAAAATGGCGCGATTTTAAAATTAAATAGTGTTTTTAATTCTTTGTTTATTAATGAGGTAAAATTTGTTGATTTAACCTGAAAATTAATATTACATTATTATCACTTGTAAGTTAGTTTATTTACTTTATTTTATTTTTTATGGACGTAGCTGAGCCACTTTAACATAAATTACATCTAGTTTTCAAAACGATACAAATTTCATCTTAAAAGTTTGCACAAAAATATTAAGAACTAAAAACGACGTTCTTATTATACTAACCACTAATTTGTTGAAATGCCGTCTTCTGCTATTAATTTAATTCCCGTGGGCTCTCAACGACATCGATATATAGATGATTTTAAAAAATATTATTGACTATATCATGATAAATGATTTCAAAACTATCGAATATCGAAGCTCAGACGAAGATTGAAATAAGCCCCAAGAGTTTATTCGTTTCAAACTCTGTTCACATTGTTCAACTGTGTCACCTAACGATCGTCGGGTATATACTACTTACCTTTGTTCACTAAACTTCTCACTCTTAATATTATACCCACTTCCTTCCGTATGACCTTCCTCTCAATCACAGTCCCCACTAACTTTAAATTATTACATAGAACAATCATAATGCATCCGATAATCCTTATTGTATAATAGTCTCTCACTGATTAATAAACATCCAAAATACATACTTACAAAATTCCTTTCTTCACCACACAAATAACAATCATAATACTTTTCACTTCGATACCATTCTTTAGCTCTACTATCCAACTTAGTATACTTATTAGAAATACTCCTTGTGTGCTTTAAAGAAAGTATTACTTCACACCCATACCTCTCTCCTCACAGAAAAATCAATCACCTTCCTACCATTCTCATTTTTCTCCTGACACCAAAACCACATCTTCTGTCTCACGCCTGTCGGCGTCTCTCTATACCATTCATTTTTTTATGCATTCTAGTTATAGTTTTATATATATACTCAGTCCTCATATAATACTATATATACGTCTATTCTATATATTAATAGTATTATATATCTTTATAAATCTATTACTATCTCTCTCTATCTCTTCTCTCTACTATATTAATACTATACGCTCTTTATCCTCTCTCTATCGATCTTTCTTATTTCTTATCTTAGCGAGGATTTCATTGTCTGAGCACGTAGCATGTCACTATTTTATCATAATGTACATAAACGTGGTGCAGAGGTAGATAATATTAATAATGTATATCATTATATATTTGCCCCTGATGAGGTGAGGTGATGAGTAGTAGTAATGGATTTTATAGGTTATCAATATTTTAAGATAGCAGGTTAGAAGGTTTTAGGCCGTATTACTAATATTGAATGTAGTTAATATATATTAACATTATATAATAATAGTATATATACGAGACAAAATTTTTATTTATGGTTAAAATATATAGTTTTAGTATACTATAGTGTTACAGTACTATATAGACTAAAGTGCGTGTAGATGGACTAAATTAAATATTTAACCAGTAGCGATTTTCATAAACGTAATAATAAATTTATAATAATGATAATTTATTTTCAATATTAAAAGTTAAAGACTAAGACCCCATATAGTTATATTATATTAAATAAGATATGGAGTGTTGTGCCGGTTATTATATAGAAATAAGATGGTAATAATATAAGTGAAAAAAAAAAGAATAGAATGTATAAAATAATAAAAAATAAGAGAATTATATATATTATATTTAATAACTATAATATTATATTAATAAATATATATATTAATAAAACCCTGCTATAATATAATGGAGTAACAGCGTGTCCCTATAGTACCAGAATATATAAAATCCGTGATTAATAGTCAAGTATTCTAGCGCCTAGAAGGGGTTATTGGAATTTAAAACTGTATCAATTTAGAAATAACGATCACGTTGAAAGTAGAATAAAATGGCTTCAGTATAAATTAGGTAATTTTAAAAAAAACAAATTAAATTATTATTTTAAAAAAAAACAATAATTTAAATAAAAAAACTATTTTTTTATTACAACCGTTAGTTAATAATTAATATTATATATATATCATATAATATATATATATATATATATATATATATATATATATAATATATTATATATATATATATATAATGTATATATATATATATTATATATATAATACGTATATATATATAGTATATTATATTATAATATATACTGTATAGTATATATATATATATATATATATATATATATATATTATATATATATATATATATATATATATAGATAATAAGTAATATATATTAATAATAGGGTATTATATTATATATTATATATAATATATTATATTAATATATAATTATATATATATATTATATATATATATAATATAATATATATTATAATTATATATATATAGTATTATATATATATTAGTGTTGCACCGATACCAAATTTTGAGGCGATACCGATACAAGTACTCGCTATTTTTTCATTGCTGATACCATACCAAAATTTTTTGCTGATACCTGATTACCGATACCATATTTTTTATCCCTATATGGCCCTATATATTATATTATTATATATATATACTATATATATATATATATATATATAATATATATATATATTAGATATATATATTATATAATATATATATATATATATATATATATTATATATATATATATTTTATTTTTATATATTATATATATATATAATATAGTTTCAGTGATGCAGGTAACATCCGCATCCGCGCTTTCCTGTCGGATGTTGCGGCGGAATTTTTGAAGAATATCGTTAATTTCTATAATAAAAACTTCAAGATGAAGCTCAACGCAAACTTTAATGAGAGACATGGGACTCAACTCAACTGTTGTAATGATGACTCATGATATCACATCATGAAGTTCATAACAATTGAGTAAACAGAGTCACATGAGATTATTGACGCCAAAAAAATTCAGGCGCCTCTAACAGCTTCTGTTTCGCATGTTAATTACCACTAATCTCAACGCTAGAAAGAATTTGAACCTATTCAAATTGAAAATGATTGCACTGTTTAAAAGAATGAAAGATGTATAAAACTAGAGCTAAAAAATACGCTTTAGTTCTGTTGAAAAATTAATGACCTTACTATTGGCAACCTTAACTTAGATCCCCGTTTATCAAAAGTCAATGTTTTTTTTGTAACACAATATTAGAATAAGTTAAATCGTCACCTTGTGATGCAGTTGAAAAACTTCAACTCTGAACAGTCTATTAATCGCCACCCATTAAAGGAAATAAACGAAATCGTACAGAACCAACATCTTCTACAAGTAAATCCAATAACAGATTCACTGGAAGAATTTCTAAAGTCCAGTAGCAATGAAGAACACACATTACCACAAGATGTAGTGCAAATGATATGAAAACTAGCACCAAGAAAACGACTAGATTCCTATCAGTGGTGGAAAGTTAAGAAAATGTATTACCACGCTTAAGAAACTTGCATAGGCAAAATATTTGGACCTGTCCTCCAACTAGTGTTCCAAGTGAGAGACTATTTAGCAATTTAACAACAATTTTTTAGGCTAGATTCTCACGCATACAATCTCCGTTATTCGATTTGAGCACGAACATTCACCTTTTTTTAATGGAATTTGAAAATAGCATTATTTAAAGGTGATGATTCTTACACTAATTGCTTCAATTTTACAATACTCTTTATATTTATTATGTAAATATTTAATTCAGATTTGACCCTATTTCCATATTTCACCAAAAAAAATAAAAGAATTTATATCGTATCGATTTTGATTATTTGTAAAGTATCGATATTTCTATAATTTTAATCGTTGCTCAAGAACGAACACAGACGAGTATAGGAGTCACCTTTGATAGTATATTATATATATATATATATATATATATATATATTATATATATATATTATATATACTATATATACTATAGTATATATTATATATATATATATATATATATATATATAGGTATATATATATTAGGGATGTTACCGATACCGATACTCTATTTTTGTAGGTGCCGATAATACCGATACGATTATTTATAATTAATATAATAAAAATACACAGTAATAAGATAGAACATTGTGCCACTGCTAGGCAATTCAAGATTGCATTCCCTGTTGTACAAAAAATACTTAGTCATTTATATTCATTAATTTGGTTGTGCCCAAGTATATTTATTTTATAAAATAAAATAGTACCTTTAAGGAATAGATAATTTGCAAAATATATATTAACTTTTTTCATGTTTGTGTTTATTAAAAAAATTCAATTTCCATTTTTCAAGTAAGTATTAACAAAGTTTAGCTACTAGCTTTTATGTTTTACATGATTACAATTTACTAAAGGAAATCTTTAACTAGCTACAATATGTTTAAAGAATAAAAATAATGAAAGAAAGAGACCTCAATTAATCAGCCAAAAGTTAAAATAAAAAACGCTATTATCAAACATGACATAATTTAAATACTTTTAGATAAAGATAGATACCATTTCAATACTCAAATTCAAAAATTCAACAAATTGTGATGCAAAAACATTAAGCTTTCACTAGTATCTGGTGAGAGACTATTTCCTTTTTGGAGCTAGAGGTTTTTCCTACCTAACCTACACTATAATACGCTCTCTCTCGACTGAATTAAGGAAGCAGGTGCTGATAATTATTTGCCTGCAAGCACTGATAATAATGAAAAAACCTTGGCCCATTTTCATGCCACCGCATGAAAGGATTCTGCTTCTGTAGGCAGCATCTCATGTTTTCGTAAGGCCTCATCTCCTCTTTCACGGACTGCAAATTTGAATTATCTTTGCTCCTTGATGACTGTCTCTTCAGTTTTATAGATGAGGTTCCCTGGTGTGATTTCCTTTGAAGGTGAATGAGATGTCAATGCAATTTGGCCATGAACGTATTATCAAAGTCTTACATATCCAAATCCTCATCTTCAGTTGGTTTATTTGTTGTCTGAAAGTGACACACATCATCACGATCAGTGCTGTTAGCCCAGGGGTTGCAAGAATAAAAGGCAGCTTCTTCGTCTCTTTTTTTTTTTTTTTTTTTTTTTCGATTTTTGATCCTTATAAAAAAGTACCTCCTCAGGTTTTTATGCTATTTATATGCATTCTAGAAGTTGGATTCGTAAGTGGTAGGTGCCATTCTTGTGGGGTTTCAGCTTAGCACTAAGGACTTTTAATAATTATGAACTTAATTTTATTTATTTATTTATTTCAATATACTGTTGGTCACCGCAGCTACTCACAGGCAGAAAACCCATTCAAGGAAGTAGGTGTGATATCATAATTTTGAACGCCTCAAAAAAAATACCATCTACAAGCAAAATTACGCAAATAAGCAGCAGGACTGCATGACTATTAAAGATGAGGAAAGTTTTAAGAAATTTAAGTTTTCAAACAAAGTGCACAAAATGGAAATGAGAATATACCCACAGAATTAACAGAGGTGGCAGGAAAGATAACGAATGCCACCACTATGGCAACCAGTGTCTGATGTAATATACTAACATCAACACATATAAACTCATTGTGCGCGACACAGCAACCCCTCGGCTACTTGAAGGGCGTCATTAAGGTGGTGGTACGCGAAAGTGAGATAGTTCCCTCAAGCACTCGCCTCTACAGTACCTATAGAAAAAGGGTGGATTTAAGACAATACCAAACTTCCACAAGCCGCAAATTATAAAAGGGTAAACAAGTGAACTAGAAAGAAAAAGACAGTGGACGGTTTATAAGTCTTTTGGCCTTTGACCCGACCCTATCCAACAAAGGCCGGATGAAACCAGGAGGCCCCGCGAATGCTAACAGATCATGAGAGCTCCAGTAAATAACCATAGCAAGGGGGATGAAGAACCCTTGTATAGGTAAGGAAGCCCAGTAACTAGAGAATCGAGTGAGGAAGAAACGTTCTTGCGTGTGATCTAAAAGGGAACTCCCAGTTCTCTTGTTAGGCGCCCTAGCAAACCACTGTGAATTGAGGTTTCAAAACATTTTTTGGTTTTTATGTTAATACAAGGCCAAGGCGATGTTTACTCTCCAGTTGTCAACAGGAATACGAGAGAAACCGTCGAAAGAGATAGAAAAGTTAAGTGTCTTAAGAGAGAGAGATTTGTAGAAAATCCGGATTTTTTAAGAAAAAATTAAATTTTCACAAGCTTGAGACGCCCCAACCCTGAAATTCTATCCCGGCAAAGTTAATATCAGCGGAGAATAGAAATTGGAAAGATTAAAACAGAAGAGCAATTCTATAGTTAAAAGACGGGGCCAGCGAGAATTGATATGAGGTTGAACGAAATGAAGGGTCAAGTCATCGACAATGAGTGCCAGATAGAGAATATAGATGTTGCAGAGGTGAGAAAAGCAAGATAATGATTGAAAAAGCACGAAATAACGAGAATTAGGAGATTAAAACCATGAACAATGAGGGTAACACCACTATTAGACAGAAAAAGATAGTCGTGCATCAACAACATCGGGACATTGAGCGATTTGAAAGGAACAACTAGACAATTTAGTAAGCTGTATAGAAGAAGGAAACCAAAGCATAGAGCTTGTGGGGAGCAGTGAGTTCCTATAGCCATACATTCCCGGAATTCCTCAAAATGCTCCTTGAAATATTAGTCGATATCGCCAACCACACAAGTGCTGTTCCCGTAGTGTCTCCTAAGGGCGCGGACAACCATAAATCATGTTTAACCATAGTAAAGTCATGCATCGCCAAGAAAGGATCAAATCGAAGCACGTAAGCCATACTTGGTTAATCATGAAAGAAGGAAATGAGATTCCATGAATGATCTAAGAAAGAGATGATTTAGGAAGCAGTTTTCAAAGAGGAATCTTAAAGAAAGAATACAATAGTGAAGAGACATATATAAGGGCAGTGATAGTTAGAAGGTATCACAAATCAATGGCATCATTTTTTACGTTAGTTTATGGACTAATATGCGCGCTTTCCAACTAATGATAAGAAAGTAGCTAGTATTGAGGGCATAAGAGAATATGGTTGAACGAGGATAGGTGTGTCAGCACGGTGAAGCCACACCTTCTTCAAAATACTCGGAGAAGGAATGCCATTCCGGGCCACCCACCTTCCTAACGTTCAAATAGATTGTTCAGAGCTACTCGCATTTACCGTTATTCAAATATTGAGTATAACATGCAGCAGGTATGACATCAGGCTAGGTACACTGAGAGTGAAGAGAGAAGGCTAGAGTAAAGAGGTATACCAGAGATCGTCCATAGTGGTTGAAATTAGAGGAAAATAGTGAGGGCCTAAAAGAGTAAGAATGATTGGCCTTTTCAGAAGTGAGTAATAAAAGTATTAATCAAACAGAATCATCAGAGACAAATAAAGAGGAGTGAAATGGGTAATATGATTTTAACTAAGAGTTGTTAAATGGATGTTATTTTGTAAAATGAAGAAGGCCAGATATGAGAATTATGTCAGTAGGCGAGAACCATGAGAGGTAGGTACAGCGCATTATTCGTATTTAATGAAGTCCTCATGATTATTGCTCATCGATTAAAGTATGAAAAAATATCCATATTGCAATTATAACGTATTTATAGTCATGATGGAAAAATTGGCAAGAAGTTAATAATAAGTTTAGGATAAACCCGAGGAACTGATTAAATGTTTCCACACTGACCGATATTTAATGTATGTTCTTATCTAGCTACTGAAATGGACAGTGGAACAAGCATCGATTACAAACATAGTATTAGTATGAGAGTGAAAAGATTGTGATGTCCAAGAAAGATATATTATGATACTTACTAGTACTCATCCCAAAAATTACAATTACAGTTTAATAATAAAATCAGATAAAAATAAACCCTACATTAATTTATCGGATATAATATATAAATATTAATAATGGAGAGTCTCGTGAACAGAGGCAAAGAAGTCTTTCAAATTATAGTTAGCGTAGAAAGAAGCAACGCAATGCCGCTCAATAATGGTAAATACAATAAAATATAAGGCCAGATAAACCGACAATAGTTTAGCTAGGATGGAAGATGTGATGAGAGGAGAAAGTATACTTGAAATTAAATGAAAACGTAGTATATAAAGGGATTGCTGTCAGAGTGTTTACGATGAGGGAGAGCGAATCTTCGGTAGTGCTATATAGAAGTAGACAGTTACGAGTGTGTGTAAAGGGACATGGACATAGAGTTACAGAGTCGCATTGTCTCCAGCAGAACTCCAGGAGGCAGGGTTTGTGAGGAAACGCACAAGGAGTGCTAGGGGTCAGTCTGTCTCAAGAGACGACATTCTATTTGAGAGAAATACTGTAAGTTGAATCAGATTACCTGACCAAACTCCTAAGTGAATCAAGCTCACTGGACGAAGCTGATGAATCGTACAATCAGAAACTAAAACACATTCTCGCAGCTCTTGAGTCTGATACAATTTGGATAATCCCACTAAATAGAGACCTCATTATATAGAGAAACTGACCAGCGATGAGAAACAGAGAATATACTCGGATGATGGTCTAGATAAGAATCACTAATGGTAATCAAGATTAAGGCCTGTCAGATGGATCGTTGCTCAACCACACCTGGAAGTTGGCAGATAGCAGACCCGCATAATTAACCAAGCTTAAATGATGCCTATAGTAGAGAAGATAAGGAATATTATAGAGTCTCTCCAAAGAAAAGACTATTCTTACAAAGTAGGAAGGTATTAAAAGAGTATATAAGCATCCGAGATGGTGCTAGTGATGTGGTCAGGAAATGTTAGATATAAGCTTTACAAGGGCAATTATAAATCCACAGAAGTAGCCTATACTTAACTGGATAAACAATTAACCTCCTAATAGAATTTATTTTAGTGCTAATTGTGATAAATAATATTCTAATTTTAAATATTCACCCGCCCTCTGCACAGGACTGTTGGCATAAGTGAATGAAATGCTCGTTTAAATGCCAACCCTCATAAAGGTCGTGGTCGCTCCAGCACCAACGAAAGAGCGGAACAATACAAATATAAAGGTTGTATAGGCAACATGTACGAGAACAGAACCCGGTAAAGCTATTCGTCAAGATAGAAGGAAATTGCAAAACCAAAGAGTTAAGAGTGGCAGGTGTCCAATGGCCAATTGTTATTGAGTTGGGTTGTAAGAGAGAATCAAAAATGAGAACGCTGACCAACGCAGACTTTGAACTGCAAACAGGTATAGCGTATGCACTTACTAACGCCACAGCTCTAATGTAAAATAAAATTTAAGCAAAAGATTAATGCTATATATCAAATAAATAGTGACAAAGAAATTACACATAGACAATGAACTAAACAATTCCAACTGTACCGTATTACCAAATTAGAAACTGAACCCCAGTTATATAAAACGAAATAGCAATGAATGAATTAATAGAACAAAAACTGAAATTTCACATGCGAAAAAGTTATACTAAAATATCGCGAACGATAATACAAGCAAAAGTTGCAAAAAAGGGCACTCAGGACGTGCATCACGCATCTCACAGCAATTGACTGAATAGCAAAAAGACCTATAAAAGAAGTTAGCTAAAAAATTGATTGCATATTAAATATAAAGTAGGAAATGTATCCAATCTGTTATTATAAAAAAATTTAATTAAAAAAAACTGTCTATCCTCACTTGAGCAAAGTTGCCAGAAAAAATTTATTCTGTCCTTCACAGCACAGATTGGAGAAAGTGCATTCAAAAATCGTAAGTTTAAACAAAAATTAAATCAAAGACGCAATTATGAGAAATAAACAATAACGATACACATCTAGGTACTAGTCGTATAACTATGTATCGAACTTAGAACTATTAATGAGTTATTGGAATATAATAAAAGTTTCTTATAATCATTTTTCACAAAAAGATGAAGAAGATAGTTCAGAGTGAAAGAATAAGTTGTCGAGACATTTTAGGAGGCTGGTGGGGGGACCCATACATCACAAAGATACCGATCAAAAAACATGGGCTCTGAGATAACTACTCGAATACCCGGATACCGAATACATTTCCGATAAGTATCGGTACATCTCTATTAATAACACGCACTAAGGGGATAAATAACAGTGCATTATTTTACATACTAACCCATCCTCAGGCCGAAGAATATTAAAAGTGGAACAAGCATATTTAAATACCCTCTACTGAGTACCGTATGACTCCATATCGGCTTAACGCCCCTCCCCCATTGATAGTATCCTAATAAAAAAAATTATACCAGAAACTAAGAAAAAATACAATATGAATTATTAGTATGAAATTGTCCATAGTAAGTATGGATATATCGATATTCAAGAAAATAATATATCAAGTACTATTAGTATAAGTCTTCATTTTCGGTTTTATATATCAGGGCTTATGAAGAAACGCTCACCGAAACACTGCTGCTCCAGTTTGCGTGTCGGTTTTGTCGAAAAGGTCTGATGTCAACCGAGTAAAATGATGTGTAGATGAAAGGAATGCATATTCCAGAGCTACAGGAGATTTCCCTCAATTCTGTAAGGTTGCTATTTCCCGGTAGCATAGACTCGAATTTAAGCATCGTTTTTCTTACTAAAATGTAACACCAAAAAAACCAGGAAATCTCCGGCTAACGCGTTGTATGAGGCCCCGATGAATTGGCATGATAAATTGCCAGTCGGAAATGGTACACATTTTCATCAATATGAACATTTCGAGCTTTATAATGCAATAATTTCTACCAAAATGGAAATTAAAAACTAACCATCAAAAATATGTGGATCCAATTGTTCACTGCTCAAATATAAGATCACACTTAATTGTTTATTTTTTAAAATTTGCTGCTGTTTATAATATATTCCTGAAAACCGCAATTGCCGAGTGAATAACTCTAAATCAACTAATGACCGCGAATGATTCCAGTAATTCGCTTCTAATGAACAGCAACAAAGTGAAGAATACTCAGCACTATAATGGATATGCTCTCGCTGCAGAGGTCCGCCTTTAAAACTGGAAATTGTGGCTATAAAAAACTGCATAGGAGTAGAGAACTTTTGTAAAAACCCAGTGGTGACTAAGTCGAGTGAAGAGTCAAAGCAACAAGAATGACCCAAGTAAATACGTAAAACCTGAGTCTAAGAGCTAAAAGAACAAGAGAAGATAAATAACTACCAAATTCTCTATTCTATCGTAACATCGCAGAAATAATAATTCATTATTACACTAATAATCACTGAAAATTAAAGGAAGTGATATGTAAAACTACAAGAAATATAGTTCCAAGCTAAGGTCGAATAATATTGTGTAGGCCTAAATGAAACTAAAAGTTATTGCACGTAATAAAACGTTATCGCTCTTAACAATCAAATCCATTAAATACTACACTGTAAATTATACATATACTTGTGGGTACTTATAATAATCCTTTATTAGTATAATAATAATAGATACTCCATTTCAAAACTTTTTAACTTTTATCAGTTGAAATAATAGGTATCCCGCATACACAGAGACATTTATATTTGTTCTGATAGGTTGTTTATCATGGAGAAATCACTTTCTCCGTAAATTTTTTAGCTTTAGCCTTTTAATATTCCCTCAAACTGATTTTATGGTATTACTTGTATTATTCAATCGTACAGATATAACACTATATTTATTCGCCAAATAAAAATTATATATAGTATAAACAGATGTTAAAAGTGATAATATGTATTTTCCTTAAAACTTTACCATTAAAATCTGGAAACCGAGTTTTTGTTTCACTTCTACCATCTACTGTTTAGACTTTATTAATTCCCTTTCAGATTAAAACATATTTATTAAGTCTTGTTTCGACATGCAAGTGTATCTTTATTATATCTTTTTATTTTATAAACAACTATTTTTTAAATGGCAGATTTTTTATAAGATTAAAGATAAAGAGCTATCTTCGAATATCATACATGCAACCTAAGAAATCAATTTACATGAAATAGAATATATATAATTATGTGTAAACGACTGTAAACATGTCGACGATTCTCATTGTATTAGTTGTACTAAAACATTCTCAATATACTAAAGTATGAAGCGAGCCCTGTCAAACACTATATAGTAGTGACATTTCCTTTCAGATACTAAATTCTCATACTCTCAAACCAGAGAATATTTTTAGCTAGTCAGCTGAGAAAGAAGTCACTATAGACCTCCTAATACCCGTAAAATACCTCATTCAAAAAGTATCTACCTTTTGCAAATTAGCTTATCTATACAGGGATATTGAAGATATCATATAAAAATTATTGGAATCATTAATGATAATGTACAAAAACACTTAAACCTACTTCGTATTAATTATACCAGTATATTGAGATTTCTTTGGCACTCCTGGAATTAGCTGAACTAATTGCCTGAATTTTCGTTGCTCAAAACGAATCACGATTTCATTTATGAGTTTACTTTGTTTATGCAAGCAATAGAATTTTAGAATGCTGTGATGGAAGCTCCGTCGATTTTGGTAATAAGGATATAATACGGAAAAAGTATAATTCCAACTACAAATAGGTTTGATAATTAGCACTAAGAACAACAATTGAGTTCCACTAAGTTGCCTCCCGCCATGGAAAGAAGTGTGGTAGGTCGGATTTGAAAGAAAATTAGATATTTAATAGTGAGAGAGGAGCTACTGATGTCGTTAAGTTGATAGAATCGACATCCTAATCCTAACCTGAATCACATTAACAATAGAAGTAGTATAGGAGTGACGGCAGGTAGATGCAACCATTAAACTTCACGCCGACAAGGTCCCATTGAATTATTGTTGTTACAATTTTCGTCAAAGAAAACTTGGTCCGGGAGGTCAAACCCTTGCAGCAAGAACCTCAAACAGCAGGAAAGTTAGTAAAACTTAGTATTAGACTTACAAGGACAGAATTTCAGGGGAGTGTGGATAGGGGGGATCGTGCGTAGAATCTCTTGCGACTAAGTGTTTAAACCATAAAACGAACGCTAAGAATTTTGAGGGCTATATTATTTACGTTTCGTAAGATATAACTTAATGCAAAAACGAAAAACGCATAGCACGTACCTATATTAAACATTACAGGAAATTGTAGCGTCAATTAGATAAAAGAAATATCCGTAAAATTATCTAGGCATAAAATTATTGGATGTAATAAGTAATATATAATTAATAGAATAAAGTAATAAATATTATTATGTATGTGTTAGTATATTAAATATTAGATACGGTATATTAATAAATTAAATATATAATAAAATATAAATATATATATATAATAAATAGTTATATATAGGTATTATAATTATTATATATAATTTAATATAATGAATATTATATAAATTAATTATCAATTTAAATTTTAAAATATATATTGTAGTATATCCAATATATAATTATATATATATTATATATATAATATATAATATATACTAATTATAAAGAATATAAGTAAGGCACAATAGAAATATGTATAAATAAATATATAAAATACAATGAATAATTATATAATATATATACTTATATTAAATAGATAAGATTATTATAATATAGGAATATAGATAATAGATATTATAAGTATAAATTAATAATTATTATTAATTAAGCACTTTTAGAAAATAAATGAATAAAAGAAAATGACAAAACGTGCTAGAAAATTTCAGACAGACCCTTTACATTCTGTGTGAGAATAGGGTGTGAAAGAATGGTGGTATATAAACTTCAAAAAAGTCATTCGTAAGTCATGAAGGAAAGTAATTTTGTGAAATTCTATTGGGTCTGAGTAGCGAAGGGTTGTTCTGATAAATAAACCCTAAATTACTATCAGAATCTGGCTAAAATCACCGTTAGAAATGGATAATTGATAAGATACACAACCACCTGAATGGTTGCAATCGTAATACACTAACACAGTCTCTTGACAGCTTTGCGGGACATGGGTTAATTAGATGACAACATCTAATTGATAATTAATAAGTATCATGAGAATTAATAGCATAAAATAGCACTCCTAGTGACCCCTGCCACCGGCCATGTGCCACCTAAAGCCTAGGATCCGAGAGTCCATCGATTTTATGAAGGGTAAAGGTGATGGGACTGAAAAGGGATATCGGAATGGGAGAAGGATTATCGAGAAATTGAGATCAATCTCAGGGATGAAAGAGAAGATGATTGAGTAAAGTGAGAAAGTTATAGGATCGACGTATACAGGAGTAAGGAGGAATGTTGCGCGGAAGATACCCTGTAACCGAAGAATGAACCAGCGAACAGTTATATTGCGAGTACTAAGATTTAAATTGAATTAGGAGATCAGAGATATATAGATAGGATGAGTAAGTATATGAACGGATTCAAGTAAGGAGATAGATATACGAGATAAAGATAGAATATAAGAGGATAGCCCAAAGGTGGTTGAGTAAATTATGCTGATTAATCAGGTGTAGATATGATCTAATACTATACTATAGTAGTAGTAGTATATAGAAAGTATAGATCACTACGAAATAGAAATACTCTGATAACTAGGAAGTCGTCAACGAAGCAGATCTTATAAAGGTCGTAAAATAAATAAGGAGAAAAGTAATAAAAAATATTAACGAATTGATATTTATATTCTAAAATGACCGGGAGAGCAATTTTAAGTCAAGTGGAAAAAGGGTTAGCACCTATGAGAAATAATTTTTTATAAAAATGAATTTGATAATAGAAAGAAAATAAATATTATGACGATGAGAATAATATAGTGTGTTGAGAAAAAATTTTTGTTCAGAAACAAGTAATTTTAAAATGTCAAGTAAATAAAGTTAAAGATATGTAAATATATTGTATTCAAAAAATAATGTGAATTTGAATCTATTTGAAATTAATAAACAACGTTAAATGGTCACCGAGAATGAAAGAACTGAAAGAAGTGTCATTTTTATACATTTTCATGCATACCAATTTTTAGCCGCAAACCTCTTGCATTAATATTATTTTATTTTCTAAGATTCTAAATTTTTTATTTTTAAAATTTTAATAATATTATTTACAATTTTTCAATTTTTTAACAAACAATAATGAATAAAGATAATATAACTAAGTTAGGATATAGCGTCGAGGTTCGAGAGAGAAAATAAAATTGAGGGTGACGCAAGGACACTTTTATGGTGTAATAATCTTGGTCTCCCGACTCTCCTAATACACTTAATGCACTTTTTGGAAAATTTTTTTTTTTATGTAAATATCACAGAAATAAATTGCGACGGAAATGGGAATAAAAGTCACACAAAAAAAAAGAATATAAAGGTAAAATTGTAAATAATAAAAGTATTTATTAATAGTTATGATATACATCTTGCCTGGCAGCAAACAGTGACTGAATTCCGAGGTGAGAGAGGGTAGTAGCGGGGTAAAAAGAAGGACCAACCATTTGAGAGGGTGAAACTCTGGACCGACGCACGTATGTATGCTGTTTAGAAGTTAATGTCTATATATATCTTTCTTAATGTTCATTTTTATATTTTAATTTTTAGAATAAACCAAATTAAATAAAATAAAATTATAAAAATTTATCATAATTAAACAAATTCTCGGTTAATTAAGTCAGATAAAAATAGTTCCAATATTGCGGGTTTTAAACGCCTCGAGGGCGCTGAGCGAACAAAAATAAATAACATAAGGTGCGTCCTGATTCACCCGGGCTCTACGCTACATGAAATTATTAGACACTTATTTTGAAAGGCTCAGTTTTTCTATATGATAAAATCTTTGCAGGTCTTTATCAACAAAAAAGATTATCAACTCATTAATATTATAAATATACTTTAAAAATATATGTTATGTACAGTAAAATAATATAAAATAGCGTAGTTAGTATAAAAGATAAAAATGATCAAACTAAAGGTAAAGAGTTGAATATCGTAAAAATAACTGGAAGAAAACAATGGTAGGTGGCCGTGAAGCCACACTCCTCCCGATTCGGAGATATTAATTTAACCGGCGGGAGTGAATCGGACCATAGATTTAGGCCCGATTTTTATCCAAACATAATACTTGAACTATGCGAAATCATTAAAAATTTACTATTTGGACTTAACAGATTTAAGCTTTAATACATACTCTAGTGAATGATATCCAACTGAGTAAAAATTAATTAATGATAAAAATCACATCACAATATTTTCATTTTATAACTAAGTTTAAAAAAAAACTCAATTTTTCAAAGTGAATTTCCTTAATTGAATGAGAAATATTTGACTAGTCCCTTAAAATTAGTCTTAATCATTTATTTAAAGAAATATAATAAAAACTTGTGTCTAGAATTAAATATATGGGGAATTCATAAATATAATAAACTTGTATAAGAGAGTTATGAATTTGATTAGAATCAGCAAGAGAAATTAATGAAGAAAAGTTATAGCCTGACGTCTTAAATTTAAGATAGCCTTTGTAATGTATAATTTTATAATTTTATCTTTAGAGTGAAACCGTAATCCACACTCTCTAAGAAGGCGATGCACGGTTATACACCCGCCCGAACGCTATATATGAATATATTATAAAGTAAGAATAAGTGTAAAATAATAGAAAAACAATTTGTTTTTGAAGATAGACATGCAATGTGTAGTAAATATATGCAATTGCTTCAAAAAGATGAGATGAAGGATTGAAAGTAAAAAGGTATACCCAAGTACAAATGTTGAACCTATTAAAGAAAAGGTATGAAATAAGAGAAGAAAAAGAGATTTCACAATATTTCAGTAAAATTGATTTCTTTGTAAGAAATCCCGAATGTATTTAATGAGGTTTATTAGTGCAATTGCTTTTGGATGTGTCTACCAGATTCACACATATAAAATAAATGTGGATGTGATCATAAAAATTAGAGCTAGAATACTTATATTTCTATTCTCTGTTAGCTAGATTGGTACACAAAGTTACTACTTATAACGGTTGATTTCATGAAATTTACTTTAGAAGGTGTTACACATTTTATTTCAAAGACTAAGTATTAATAAGTATTGTATGTGTTCTTTTTCAATGATATATATAAGACACTTTTTTGATAGACTAACTAGATATTAATTAGTATTAAACATGTTACTAAACAATTT
>JABUQX010104289.1:35000-37500 GCA_015478945.1 Trachelipus rathkii | reverse complement strand
AATAAATGACAGAGATGCCGACAGGGAAGGGTTTCTTCTTAAATTTTTTTCTTTCTCTTAAAAAAAAAAGCAAACAGGACACAATTAACAAGAATAATTGAAATGAGATAGAGCTAATAACTATCCTTTAAATTTAAATTAAAACATACTACATAATTGTTTACAACAAACCACATAAACGATTTAAATACAAAATCAACAATGTAGAACTGAATAGGGCTGCAAATGCCAAAATACTTGGATTAACAATCGATGATAAACTAACATTTAAAGAACATATTAACAACCTAGTGAGCAGACTGTCGAGATACATGTATATGCTAATAAAATTAAGAAATTTTGTACCTCTTTACATTCTTAGGAAATTATACTATGCACTAATACACCCTCACTTTCTTTACTGTCTTCCTATCTACGGTACCACAAGTAACTCAGTAATCCACCCTGTAATGGTAACCCAGAAGAGATTTATTCGCCTCATTAGCAATACAAGAGACTTTTACAGCCATACACAACCATTATTCAAAAGCCTAAAGATATTGCAGTTTAAAGACTTGCTAAATTTATCTCTCCTGAAAGAGATACATAAAATTATCCATAACAATGCATGTGACTTCTTTGCTAGCAAATTTTCATTCAAACCAAGCAAGGCGAGTAGCAAATCAAATAAATCTGAGAAATAATATTAACATAAACCCTCCCTTCTGATAGACTTAAAAAAAGCCACTCAGAAAGCCGTAAGCCACAGAAGCAGCTAAACTTTACATCAATGCACAAGACTTCAAAACCGGAAAACTCTACCAAATCTTTTACTAAAAAATTAAAATTGTATTCATCAATAAATATTAATAAATAAATAACTCAGGGACTGAACCTAAAATCTAGCTACTCCATTAATTATTATTATTATTATTATTATTGAATTATATTATTATTATATTATATTATTTATCATTATTATTATTTATTATTATTATTATTATTTATTATTATTATTTTATTATTATTCAATTATTATTATTATATGATAGTCATATTATTATCATTATTATTATTTTATTATATTTATTATTATTATATATTTATTATTATATTATTATTATTATTATTATTATTATTATTTATTATTATATTATTATTATTATTATTATTATTATTATTATTATTATTATTATCTTATTATTATTATTATCTATAATTATTATTATTATATTATATATATTATTATTATTATTCATTATTGATTATTATTATTATTAATTATTATTATTATTATTATTGATTATTATTATTGATTATATATTATTATATACTTATTATTATTTTTACTATTAGTATTACTTTTATTGTTGTAAGCATGGTTGTAGCTATTATAATTGTACTGAAATTATTGTAAATTTAGTAGTAATTATGATTATAATAGTGATTGTGATTAATATTGGTGTATTTGTCGTAATTATTTTTATTATTATAATTATTATGATTATAATTATTATTATTATCATTATTATTATTTCATTAATTATTATTATTAATTATTATTATTATTATTATTATTATTCATTATTATTATTATTCCATATTATTATTATTATTATTATTATTATTATTATTATTATTAATATATTATATTATTATTATTATTATTATTATTATTATTATTATTTATTATTATTATTATTATTATGTATTTGAATTATCATTATTATTATTATTTATTATTATTATTATATTATTATTAATTATTATATTATTTATAACTATTATTATTTAGTAGTTATTGTTATGTATTATTATTTGTTATTATTATTATTATTATTATTATTTATTATTATATTATATTATTATTATTATTATTCATTTTATTATTATTATTTATTATATATTATTATTATTATTATTTTATTATTATTATTATTATTATTATTATTTTATTATTTTTTATTACTATTCTAATTATTATTATATTATTATTATTATTTTATTATTATTATTATTATTATTATGATAATATTATTATATTATTATTATTATTATTATTATTATTATTATTATATTATTATTATTTTTATTATTATTTTATTAATTATTATTATTATTATTATATTATTATTTATTTTATTATTATTATTATTTATATATTATATTATTATTATTTTATTATTTATTTATCATTTTAATGATTATTTATTTAATTGATTATTATTATTTTATTATTATATTATTATTATTATTATTATTATATTATTATTTATTATTATTAAACATTGTACTTTTTATTTATTTTCAAATATTCTTGAATTTTTTTTATATGTTTTATTATTAGTTTTCTTATTAGTTATTGCTTAATATATTATTATTATTATTGTCATTATTATTATTATCATTGTTATTATTTAATTATTTTATTAATTATTATTATTATTATTATTATTTATTATTATTATCATTATGATTATTTTTATTGTTATTATTTCATTATTATTATTATTATATTTTA
>JABUQX010104289.1:10000-32500 GCA_015478945.1 Trachelipus rathkii | reverse complement strand
ATTCATTATTATTATTATTATTAATATTTTATTATTATTAATTATTATTATTTAAATTATTTTTATTTTTTTATTTTTTTACTTTTATATTATTATGTATTATTTATTCATATTATTATTATTTTATTTATTTATTATTATGATTTATTATATTATTTTATTATTATTATTATTATAATTATTTTGAATGTGATAATTATTTATTATTATTTTTAAATTATTATTATTATTTTCCTTTTTAAATGTATTTTATTAATTATTATTTTATTATTATTATTATATTATTATTATTATTATTATTATATATTATTATTTTATTATTATTTATTAGTTATATTATATTGATTTTATTATTATTTTTATTGATTATTATTATGATTATTATTTTTATTATTATTATATATTATTATTATTATTATTATTATTACTATTATTATTATTATTATTATTATTATTATATTATTATTTTTACTATTTAAATGGTTTATTATATTTTTAAATTCAATTTTTATTAATTATTAATACTGATGATTTTAACAATTCATTTGTATTTAATTATTATGACTTGAAATATATTTTTATTATTATTTTTATTATTTTATTATTATTTTTATTATTTTTACTATATTAGTTTTATTATTATTTTTTTAATTTTTAATATTTTATTATTTTCATTATTATTTTGTTATTTTTTTATATTATTTTATAATTATTATTATTATTTATTATTTTATTTTATCATTATAAAAAAATATAAAAGAATTATTATTATTATATTATATTATTAATTATATTATTATTATTATTATATATTATTATTATTATTATTATTATTATTTTTATTATTTTTATTATTATTATCATTATTATTATTTTATTTTTATTATTTTTTTTATTATTATTATTATAATAATATTATTTTTATTATGTTTACTATTATTTTTATTATAATTATTATTTTTATTTTATTATTATTATTATTATGATTATGTATTATTATATATTATTATTATTATTATTATTATTATTATTATTATTATTGATTATTATTATGGTGTTGCAGCGTCGATGGTGAAGCGAGGAAGATCTATTGCCGAGGTGGAAGAGGAAGGATTCTACCGAGACAGATCCGCATGGAGGTGCTTTGCAGAGGACAGGGCTGTACCCTAATCTCAGCGTTTGGTGAGAAAAGGTGAGAAGGTGAGATTATTATTATTATTATTATTATTATTATTATTATTATTATTATTATTATTATTATTTATTATTATTATTATTATTATTATTATTATTATTATTATTATTATTATTATTATTATTATTATTATTATTATTATTATTATTATTATTATTATTATTATTATTTATTATTATTGATAAATATAATAATAACAACAATTGTTGTAATTTTTTGTTGTTTATTCGTTGACTTTTTTTTTTCTTTTTTGCAGTTTATGAATGAAAAATAGCATATGTGATACTTCTTACCAGAGCTTCATAAGTGTGTTCTTAAAAAAAAGTGAAACATTTTCTACACTGGCAGGAAACGTCTTCGTGCTGATTCTTCGATTTTTATTTGTGATGTTCTACTTGAAATGTTCAATATTCCTTTGGCTTATTCTTATATAACATTTGCTTTAAATACTGATGCGTCAAATCCGCTATTTTATTATTGAATGACATTTTCTTTTCTCCAAAATAGCTAAATCATTCTATTGCCAAAATATTTACTTCAAATGGGCATTTTGTTTCTTTGGTAATAATGTTTATCTATAGTAAATGACATTCCAGATATCTCCAATTTTTTTTGTGCATCAACAAAATCATGACCCATTTATACTAACGAAGAAAATTTTGAAATTGAAGATTCACACTATTTAGATTGCGCTATAACATTGCGCATTTGTAGAGCGACTGTAATCACCAGGAAGGAGCAGGTTGATCCCCCTTCTTGATCTCTAGTTACAAAATTACTAGCAGCAGTTCCCTCGTTGGATAGGCAGTGGTTCATGAGGTGTGAAATTATATATAAAAAGAATATGGATTTGGATTCGACAACTCTATTACGCACAATGGGCATTTTCTTTCAATCTATCGTTAAATATATATAACCTGCATAAAATATAAAATTAGAAATAGTAGTAAAAAATAGAATATTAAATAAATAGAAGTTTCTCTAGGAATAATGATTACATAATAGCCATGCTATCACTACATAATCGATTATGTTCACTTTTAAACTAAAAGCTGCTGATTAGGTTCAATGCATAACGTGATGCGGATGTATTTACAGACTCTCGTGAAAAGTGTTAATATTGATTACTAATTATCTTGATTTATTTAAAAAAATTAGTTTTCAACGAGTGTCTAATCCCACCTCTGATAATGTTTTATTAAGAATAATATACATTCATATACATTTTACTTTGTTTCTAATGATAAAATTTGAGAATAAATTGTACATCATTTACTTTGCCAGTTTCTAATAATAAATTTGAGAATAGCTGTAAATTTTTTACCTTACCTTTGTTATCAATGGTAAAATTTGAAAATAATTGTTTAAAACAGCTTTACTTTTACCTTGTTTCTAATAATAAATTATAGAATAATTGTAATCATTTTACTCTTTACTCATTTCTAATATTAAAATTTGGAAATAATTGATATTATCTTTTATTTTAACCTGTTTTTACAGTGATAAAAATTCAGAATAAGTGTATCATTCATTTTACTTTACTGTTTCTAATGATATCATTCAAAGATGATGTTGGATATATGCGATTTTTCATAAGTTTCTTGCTTCACCAAATAGTAAGTTGATAACAAAGAGTATATCTCATGCATATTGAACTTATTGCATTGAAGGTACTTTTGTTTCAAAATATATTTTTTCAAATTGCCCTGGAAGCTTCTATTTACAAATTCGGCAATTTAATTGATATGGTAAAAAAAAAATACTCTGAAAAAATTTTAATTCTCCAGACTGAATAAATTTTATGACTGGAAATTATTTTAATAGCTATTGATGAGAGAAATGTAGTTTAAATTAAATAATATTAATATAAAATTTTCTATTTTTAAAACGGATTGTTTTATAAATAAAATATTTACGTTTAATTTAAACAACATTTCTTCAGTGCATCGTATCCATATTTTGAAGGATAATTTTAAAAGTGACTTCAGTTATAGATCAGTAATTTCATATAGACTCGGGAAATTAACGGCACATCCAAACCGGCATAAAGTCAGCCAATGATTGAGCGCTTTTCGTCGAATTATTCAAATTTTATAACATTTTAAATCTGGCGGAACACCGAGCTGAAAAACATGCCTATAAGCTATACGTAACTATCGATTCTTGGCTATCGGATATTTTGAATAAGTTGCATACGCCCTCTCACAATCAGTTAAAAGACTTAACGTCGAATGAATCGCACCTAAATATATAATTATAGTAATAAACATATATAAGTTAAATATATAGTAAAAGTATATGCTTAGGTTTCCGAGGGTGAATGGGGCATTGAATCTTTAAAAATTTAAGACATAACAATTGGTACGAAAATTTGGTTATAGGGTGGGCTCCCCCAAACCAGCAATCCCGTAAACAGTTGGAAAATAGAATAATATTTAGCGCATACAATCAGCGATTTGCAAGGTTTATCTTAACATATACATATTATAAAACTTTTGAAAAGAAGTACTTCACTATTGCTGCATAAAAAATATATATATATAATATATATATATATATAATATAATATATATATATATAACTATAGATATATATATATAATATACTATATATATAAATATAAATATCAAATTATATATATATATATAAAAAAATATATAATATATATATATATAAAATATAAAATATATATTATTAAATTATATATATACAGATATATATAATATATATATATATATATAATTATATTATATATATAATTATATATATATTATATATATTAATATATATATATATACTATATATAATATATATGATATAATATATTATAATATAATATATAATATATAATACTATAATATATATATAAATATATATTAATTATATAATATATAATAATATATAATATATATATATATATATATATATCGTAAAACTTTTGAAAAGTAGTGCTTCTCTATTACTGTTTTCTGTCTGCAACAATGAGTTGCATACAGTTTCATGCGAACTTTTACACCAAAACTAGCACCTGTCTAGAATAAAAGGACAGTGTCTGTAGTTCTCATTAGGTCTTATTTTAACCTAAGAAAGCAGAAATTATTATTTAAAGATTTATCTTGATTTACTCCATAAAAAGGAGTCCAACAGGGATATTCTCTGAGTATTTTATCACATACCATAATAACAATGTCAAAACAATTACTACATTCGATTCTATTTCCCAATGTTAATTACTTTGTATTGCGCTCAACTTAATCAAACTTTGACAGTTAATTTATCAATATGATAACTGATGTGAACTAGGTTTAAAAATGAAACAGAGCAATAAACTTTTACACTTACCTATATTTAGCATATTATAACTCCCAGACCACACTTAGCCATCTGATATTTACATTATAAGAAATAAAATTACAAGATAACTGTCTTAGATAACAATCAACTAAGTATGTTAGAGTAATTGTGTTTTTCATAAGTATATTAAAATATTAATAGGCTCAAACTACTAAGTGCTTAGAGGAATAAATACTTTAGCCTGAATATTTAAGGATATTGGATTCTATTATTATATATTAATTATTAATTATTATTATTATATTATTATTATTATTATATTTTATTATTATTATATTATTATTATTATTATATTATTATTATTATAATTATTATTATTATTAATTATATTATTATTCATTATTAGAAGAAGAAATTAAAATGTTAAGTCATTTCAGCAACTATAAGTGCTGAAGTAATTGTTTGTGTATGATATATTGTATATATATATATTATTATATATATATATTATAATATATATAATATATATATATATATATATTAATATATATTATATATATAATATATATAGATTTATATTTAATATATTATATATTATTAATAGCTACGAGGTAATTATAAAAATTTAAGTTCTGATAAGATATAATATATTATAATAAATATATATAAATTACAATTACAATTACAATTACAATTACAATTACAATAAAATATTCTTAAATCTTATATTTATTTTACAAATTATAAATAAGAGCTTCTGATCAGAATCAGTAAAAAAAAATTATTTATATTCTTCTTCTCTTCTTCTTCTTCTTCTTCTTCTTCTTCTTCTTCTTCTTCTTCTTCTTCTTCTTCTTCTTCTTCTTCTTCTTCTTCTTCTTCTTCTTTTTCTTTTCTTTTTCTTTCTTTTCTTTTTCTTTTTCTTTTTCTTTTTCTTCTTCATCCTTCCCTTCTTCTTCCTTCTTCTTCTTCTTCTTTTTCTTCTCTTCTTCTTCTTCTTCTTCTTCTTCTTCTTCTTCTCTTCTTCTTCTCTTCTTCTTCTTCTTACTTCTTCTTCTTATTCTTCTTCTTCTCCTTTCTTCTTTTCTTTCTTCTTTCTTCTTCTTCTTCTTTTCCTTCCTCCTCCTCCCCCCGCGGCCATAGAACATATCTGTTTTAAGACGGGTGATCTAATCGATCCACAACACAATAAATTAAACAAAAATACCTTAACATACTATGATGTTTGTTGCTTTAAGGAACAGATCTGCTCTAATGAGCGCAGACTCATATATTACATTGAAATAGGTACAATAATATACTTATTTCAAAATAATAACAGTTTTTTTTTAATAACAGTAGACACAATCCAACCAATTTAAAATTAAACAAAATATTAGACAGGACTTAGCAGTTTTGAGAAAACCTCTGCTTTCAGGGGTAAGATAGCCATTTGTAGTTCTTGTAGTTCTTCTTATTTCTTCTTCTTCTTCTTTCTTCTTCTTTCTTCTTCTTCTTCTTTCTTCTTTCTTCTCTTTCTTCTTCCTTCTTCTTCTTCTTCAATAGATGTAGCTTTGTATACCGAATTAAGCAAAATTTCGGAAGGATATACAATAATTGTAGGTGACTTTAACTGCCCAAACATTGACTATTAATTCTACTTTGATGCAGTTCCGAAGGAAATAGAATTACTAAGTTCTTAGGGAATAATCTTCCTATTTCAAATAATCCCCAATTGCCCAACAAGAGGAAACAATATTTTTAGACCTACAAATATTGACTCATTTGAACTTGCGTAAGAAGTTTTGAGGTCATTAGAACCTATTGGTAAAATATCAAAATGATTAAGTTTACTATTATATTGAAAACAAAATGCATTTTAGCAATTACTAAAAATTAATGATTTTAAGAACGCAAATTTTAATGGCTTTAAGGAAATTATCTATATATGATTGAGATGAAATATTAACGGGCAATGCAAATATAATGTGGGGTACGTTTCTACAAATATTTAAAGAAAAAGAAAAGAATTTGTTCCATATAAAATGAAACAAACTTTACCAAGTTCAAAACCAAGATGGTGGAACAATGAAATTAGAGATTTCTTTAAAAAATAGAAATAGGGCTTATAAACTTTGGAAGTCTTCTCCCTCAGTAGAAAATTAATAATTAATTACAAAGGTTGGCGTCGAAACTGCAAAGACTAATTAGATGCTATAAAAAAACTATTGGTAAAAAATTTAATTTATTGCCGTGGAGAGGTAAAATTAATTCCTAAAAAGTTTTACAGACTACTCAATAATAAAGTTCATAAGGAATTCAATGGACCACTACTGGACCAATAACGGAAACCTAAAGTTGAACAATGTGCCGATTTGGCAAACATTTTAAATAATTTTTTCTCCCAGTATTTTTACGAAAGAAAATGTAATAATGTTCCTAACCATGAAAGACGTACGGGGATTTTCATGCAGATAGTATTTTAGATACATTTGAAATTTTAGAAGAGGAATTGCTTTCCAAATTGATAAGCTGTTAATAAATAAATCCACAGACCAGATGGATTTTATCCGATCATCTACAAAATTTGAAAAGATATATTTTAGAAACCTCTGACGATGGCTTTTCCAATAAGTCTTTCACAAGAAGGGTAGTACCTCTAATTTCAAACTTGCAAATAACTCCTATTTTCCAAAAAGGAGATCGGTAAGCTCCCGAATAATTACAGACCAATTAGCTTAAAACTTCTATAGTTAGCAAAATTTTTGGAAGCAATACTAAATAATAGATTTAAGTTGCACATCTTGGAAGACCATGGATTACTCAAAAAATTCCCAACCCACGGTCTTTAAGAATAGAATGCTTAACAAATTTAATAGAATTCTTAATGTGTATTAACGATGTAGATAACTATAATCTTTTGATGTTATTACTAGATTTTTAAAAAGCATTTGATACCGTCCCCCATCAAAGATTATTGGAAAAGCTTTAGAGCTCATGGTATTCGGGCAAGAACATATTTTAATTGAATCAATTGGTTATTGGGACGGACAAACAACGAGTCGATTATTTGGTGATGCTCAGATTGGAGCCGAATGTATTAGTTGGGTGACCCAGGGTCTGTCCTGGGGTCCATACTGCAGGGCTTGCGGTAGGCCGGAACCGGAGACGTGAGCCGGAAGCCGCGGAGCCGCAAGTTTTGGGTGGAGCCGGAGCCGGAGCCGGAGGCGTAAACTTTTGAGGGACGGAGCCGGAGCCGAGCGAGGCGAAATTTTGGGGGAATCCGGAGCCGGAGGCCGGAGTCGAGGCGAAATTTTAAGGGGACCTGGAGCCGGAGCCGGGAGTCGGAGCCGCAAAAAAGAGGCTGCTCCGGCTCCGGCAAATACAAAAAATTAAATAATATAATTTTATTACTACAGGTTATATATATATATAATATATAATAATATATATATATATATATAAATATATATATATATATATAATATATATATATATAATATATATAATATATATATATATATATATATAATACGGTATATATATATATATATTATATATATATATATATATATATATATATATATATATATATATATAATATAATATATATATATATATATATATATATATATTATATATATAGTATATATATATATATATAATATATAAATATATCTTCATTTAAACTATGACTTCATTGATCATTGATGCAATATTCAATAATATATATATATATATAATATATATATATATAAATATATATATATATATATAATAATTATATATTAATATATATATATTATATAATATTATTATATATATATTATATAACATATATATATATATATAATATATATATATATTATAATTTAAATATTATATATATATATATATATATTAAGATTATATATATATAGTATATATATATATATATAATATATATATATATATATATTATTCTTTTTTTCCAGAAATTGAGATGTATATTATTATCAATAATAAAAAGGTTCCTGGTACTTCTATAATAACTTAATAATTAAATTTAATACCTTTACAAAAAAATCATGTCAACTAAACCAAAATCGGAAACACCTCATGCCCTAAAAATATAATATCTCACTCTGAAGATAAAAAACTTTTTTGTCAATATGAAATAGATAACACAGTTGATGGGAAACAGTCAGTTCGATCATTGCACAAAAGCAGTCTACCTAAACTACCAGTTAACTCATGGGGTCACATACATGTTATTGGATCAAATTTAAATTAATGCGACATTTAAAACGCTATCATCCAGGACATTGCCTGCAATTGTAAAAAGAAAGGTGAGCTAAAGGTAATTCAGGATAAAACCTTTTAAATTCAAAAACTTCAGACTAAGTCGGAAAACTTTTTTCAGTTGCCATAAACTTGGTTCTGTCTATGTTAAGTGAAAAATCAAAATACAATTGATTATAATGGTGTTAAAGATAGTGAACCCATTAGTTTTCTTTGCATGACCAGGGATTTAAAGCACTGTGTGGAGGAGACATGGCTTAGAAACTGGAAGTCCCTTTAGACTGAGAAAATATTTTTGTAAAATGTTTCTAGAAGAAATAAGCCAAAAAAAATAAAGCTTAAAAATTGCATAAAAGGACGCTTTGTGCATTTAAAAATGGGATACTTACACATGGGCAAACTAAATTATTTTGTCAAAATTTTATATATGTGGACGAAGATAAAAAAATATTTCTAAAAACGTTAGCAGTAAAGAAAAAAATACTCAACATTTCAGCCAACGAATATATTCAAGAATTTGTTAATGACATCTTAAAAGAATTCGAATTAACAAGAGACAAGGTAATTAGCTTAGTTACGATAATCAAACAGATCAGTACGATTGAAAAATTTAAATAAGGGACCAAATGAGGGTGAGGAATAGGATCTCGTAAATGTGATATTGATTTTTATTGAATGTCAAAACGAAGAAGTAATAGTTTATTTTCAGAATGAACTGATAAAACTATGAAAAGACATGTTCGATAACGTTAACATTGCACACATTAGATGTGGAGTTCATACTTTGCAGTTAGAGTGCGTGATGGTCTCCCACATACTCATAGAGAAAATCTTATAAGAAGGGCGAGACAAATAGCAAAAGCAGCACGTACCTTAAAATTAATGGGAAGTTCGAAAGAATCAAGTGCAAAAAAGTGGCAATCTTAGGTCAAGAGACAAGATCGGGAAGTACATGTCTATATGTCTAAAGGCTTCAGCAACTAAAAGATTAGAGTAGTAGTATGATGGCTGCCGGTTCTTCTGAACTTTCTCCCGAACAGGTTCAGTGGGAACAAATCGAACACTCGAAAGAATTTATTAAAACAACCATACTTTACAAACAAAAAAAATTATTCAATCAGAAGAACTTACTGTAGGAAATTTTTATAGGAACGGATTTTTAGCCAAATCACAAGATAAATCCATTTGAAAGACAGGGAAAGAATGTTAACTAAAATCAAAATATTGTCAACAATCTTTGTTTAGAATCTTTCCCAGAACTGAAAAATCTGATATTTAAAGATAGGAGTGTTCTTTGTGAACAAGGACTTAAAAAATGAATAACGCTATCGAACAAAAATCTGGGCCGGAGTCAAGATAGTTCAAGCAGTTCAGGAATCCTCCTTTGTAGAATTTTGTCATGAAGATAAAGAAGTCAAATTTGCCAGATAACGGGAAAATTGGAGCATGCAAAAAAGCGATTAAAAAAACTAAAAAGACAATCTACTAGTAAAAGACATTCAACCTAAATATCTTCTAGAAATATATAAAAGGTAGAATTTCATAAGTCATTAATGGAATAATGAAAATCGACCGGAAATCAAGTTATCAGTTAAAGAGGCAATCAATTGCTTTCCTAAAATTTTGCAAGATGGCGCTTGCACAATTACAGCTTTGCCTCCCATTCAAGTGAATGTTGAGAGCTTATTTCTGCCTTTAAAAAAAAATAAAATCGGATCTAAGGACATCGTAAAGGAGGATTTATTTCATGGTTTTATTTTTAGGAACAATTGTTTTTGAATAAATTTATATTACATATGGTCTGGCTGTTAAAGGGAAATTATTTTAAAAGTTAGGAAGAAGTGAATTATATATTATATATATATATATAATATATATATATATATTATATACTATATATATATATATATATATAAATAATAGATATATATATATATATATATATTTTATATATATATATAATATATATTAATATATAATATATATAATATATATATATATATATATATTGATATATATATACTATATATATATATATATATAATAATATAATATATATATATATATATATATATATATATATAATATATATATATATATATATAATATATATACATATATATATATATATATATATATATATATATATATATATATATATATATATATAATATATATATAACTATATATACATATATATATATATATAATATATATATATATATTATATTATAAATATATATGTATATATATTATTCAATAAATATACATCTAGTTCTCTGTAACATAAAATTAATGTTTATATGATAATGTTCAGGCTCAGAATAGCGTTCAACGAGGAATTATTTTAAACTTTAGATGAAACTGAAATATAGAAATGAGCTTAATTAGAAAAATAATTAATAAAAATTCTATTATTGATTAACTGTATATTCCAAATATAGAAAAAAAAGGAATTAATTAAATTTTTTGTTTATCTGAATAATTTCTTTTCTAAATTTCTTAAATTTCTTATTTTTCTATAAAAATAATCTTTCTATATTTTATAAACGCAATTCTAAGCTAATAAAAAGATTGGTCTAATTAAACAACAATTTAATTTCATCATACCCTTCAAAATTTTGTATCAGATGATATAATGTACTTTTCAATTTGACTGGAAAAGAAGATATGGAATTCTTAACTAAGGTCGAGCCGGCAGCCTGAGAGCCGGCAGTCGTGGGAGCCGACATTTTAAATGCCGGAGCCGGAGGCCGGAGTCGGAGCCGGGTAATTTTAAAATGCTGGAGCGGAGTCAGGGAAAGGTCGACACAGCGGGTAATTTTACAAATGCTTGAGCCGGAGCCAGGGCAGAGAGTCAGCCGTAATTTTATTAATAATGCTGGTTACGCCGGAGCCGTAGATCGGGAGCCGGAAAAACATTTGCCGGCTTTCCGCAGGCCCTGCCAATACTGTTCACAATTAATAACTATGTTGACAATGACATTAATGATGAAATTTTAGCAATATTTCGGGAATTGCGTGATGATAACGAAACTTGGAAATCGCATTAATTGTGAGAGAACGACTATCAATTACTTCAAAGCGATTTTTGAACAACATTGTAAATTGGTCAAAAACTTAGCAAATGAAATTTTAATACCGATAAATGTAAGTTATACATTTTGGGAGTTGGAACAGTGAATACGAATACAAAATAGAGACTCAGTTATCAAAGTTGTCAATGAGGAAACAAGGATCTCGGTGAAAGTCATTAATAATAAGGATTTGAATTTTGCTTAGAAATTATTTTTAGATGTTTAAAAAGCAAAAAAAAGCTCGAAACTTCATTGTCTGAAACTTCGGCTCAATATTTTTAAATATAATTACTTCCTCTTTAAAACATTAGTTAGACCTCATATTGTGGAATACGCAGTAAAGTTTTGGAGTCCATACCATAAAAAAAGTACATAGAAAAAACAAGAAAAGAATTCATCAGAAGGGCAACCCAAATTAAATACCAGACATTGCAGAGGTAAGTCAAGACGCACACAACGACTACCAGCGCGCAATAGATATACAATTCCTTAGAAACCCCAAGAAGAATTGAGAGTCACAAAATTAATAGAAGTCTTCAAAATACTAAATAACAATTTGAAAATATCAGATCTACAGGCAATTTCATATTAGATATTTTGATTTTAAGACATGCTTACACGAACAGAATGGGCCAAAACTTTGTCATAACACGATTTTCAAACCACAAACGTATAGAGCAAAGAATTTCTCACTATACGAACGTAATTGACAGAAGGACAATACATCAATCTCTTAATGAAATAAGTGACAGCCCCATGGCCAACATTAATTTATTCAAGAAAAGTTAGCATAACACTTCAAGCGAAAATTGGTCTGTGCAACTTCACAACTCATACCGAATCTGTATACTTTATTAAAACGACAAGAACTTAGAATAAGGCTGAAATCAAAACGAACTATTCTCGAGATTCCATTTGATTAAAGTTAAAAAGACATCTTTAAAAGAATTTGGCTCTAATGACCGCGACTTACCCCGAGCCCTTTATCTGCTCTTGCTGTCAACTATGACTCAAGACTATGCCCGTCTTTCACCTCTCCGCATGCCTCATGGACATATTCAAATATAAAACTACAAGGTAAGAGGCGCCGGAAACTTTAATTGAACAGTTTTAATGTGTCTTTACCCTTAGAGGGAAATTTACCACAATTGTTTACGCTTGTGTTCTAGCGCTCGAAGTCGGTGGTCGCATTGATCACACTATCATCTTATTTGTAATAACAGCTTTGATGTTCACCGCTAGAGGGTTATTTTCTTAAACGTCTAAGCCTCCCCTACAACTCTGGGGTAAATTCATTGATGCCACACATATCATAATATTTTGTTTAACATTTTATCATTATATTGTAGAGGGTTGAGTGGTCTAATCGTTCTAAGCAGGTGACCTCATCGATCACACTATCGTCTTAATTTGTAATAACAATTTTGATGTCCCACTTAGAGGGTTATTTCTAACATCTAAATCGGTGACATCATCGATCACACTACAATAATATTTTTGTAATAACAGTTTGGGATTCACCCGTTTAGAGTTAATTATTATAACGTCTAAGCCGGTACCCTCATTCTTCCTCAGGGACTAGCCTTGAGGACTGTAAAGTCTTTTGCTAGTCGGTGTTCTTGTTCTGCAGTTTTGTAGTTCTATTTATTATATTATTTTTTATATTAATTTATTAATATTTATTATTATTCTTTAATATATATATTATATATCTATTATATAAAATTAGTTATTAATCCTAATTAATTCTATTATTATATTATTTATTATTATTATTATTATTATTATTATTAAATGTATTATTAATTATTATTATTATATTTATTATTATATTATTATCTTATTATTATTATATTAAAAATTTTTTCAATTATTATTATTAGTAATAATAATAATAATTAATGAATAATAAATAATAAAATAATAATAATAAATAATAATAATAATAATAATAATATATGAATATAATAATAATAATAATAATAATAAAGATAATAATAATAATAATAAAATAATCATATTAATAATAATATATTAACTCAATAAATAATAAGTAGTTCATAATAATAATAATATATAATACGATTTTTATATATTAATATAATTTATTATTATTATTATTATGAATTATTATTATTAATTATTTATTATTAATTATTATTATTTATTATTATATTTATTATTCTATTAATTATTAATTTATATATTATTATTTATTTATTATTATATTATTTATTAATATATAATTAGTAATTATTATAATATTGTTATAAATATTTAATATTATATATTTTATTATTAATTATTCATATTATATTATTATTATATATATTATTATTATTATTATTTATTATTTATATAATAAATTATTATTATTTTATTATTAATATATATTATTTATTTTTAAATTATATTATTATTATGATTATTTATTCATTATTATAATTAATAATAAAATAAATACGTATATTGTAATCATTATCATATCTAGATACATACTTAGTATTGCAATTAGCAATAATAATAAAGTAATTACTGGTCATAGTTAGTAAACCAACTCTAAACAATGCGGTTTAATTTATTACAGGTAAAAAGACCTTGACACACAGACACAAACCCACACAACACACAAACACTCACACAAACACAAACACACACCCACACACATACACCCCCACGCCACCTACACACACACACAAACACAAACACACACACACACACACACACACACACACACATCTTAATAATATTAAATAATATATTAAATCTATATAATATATATATTATATATATATATATATATATATATTATATATATATATCATATATATATATATATTATATTATATATATATATATATTATAATATAATATATATATAATATAATATATTAATATAATTATATATTATATTATAAATTAAATAATAAATTAATTTTATTCCATTTAATCACGGAACTGATTTCGTTGAAAAAAATGTTTACATTTCTTGGTATAATTATTATAATTTATTATTATTATTTTATTACATAAATTATAACATTAATTTATATTTTTATAAGTTATCAAGTATATGTATTTTTAATATTCTTTACTTCTTTTTTAAAGATTTCGAGGTTGCATTCTAAATAGTGTTAGCTATGCACCGCCAATTTTATGAGACCAGCACCGCACCGCACCGACCGCACCGCACCGCACCGCACCGTAAATTCTGTAGCTTACCACGCATTATTGGACGTTAACATGCGAATTAGTGTGTCTACACCAGACGCGACAAACACACCAAAAATCAGCCCACTGTATCCGCGAGCAACGCACCGCACCGCAATGTATAAGTTCACCAAGATAAACGCACCGCACAGCACTGCACCGCACTTGGTGCGTTGGCTTAACCTTTAATTATTATTCTGTTTTATTTTTTTATTGACTAATGGCATTGTAAAACTAAAAGATTTATATATACCGGTATAAAATAATATATATATATAAATATTAATATATATAATTAATAAACGTATATAATAAAATTAAATAATATAATATATGTTTATAAGACAAAAACAATATCGAAAATTCTATAATGAATAATAAATATATATATATATATATAGATATAATTATAATATTAATATCATATTATAATATATCAAGAATGGGCACTCCGCTCTTTAGTCCCGCATCCCGCTAGTCCGCTTCCGATCGAACAACCAATTAAATAGGGGCTGACGTAACTAGCTAGGAAGGTGCGGAGGACGTCAGGAAATTAGCGGGACTTGCTACAGTGTTAGGAATCAATAAAAAAAGTTTTACGCTCTTTTTGTTTACTCTCACGTAACCTCTTTTTGTGAAAAATTGAAAGTATAAGTGATTATTACTTATTTAGTGAATTATTATTTATATATTAGGTTAGTATATAAAAGAAAATATAAATATTTTATTTTAAGTTACTTATATATATATTTATATTATATATTAATAACAATAATATATATATATTATAGTTAGTATTCTATAAATGAGACTTAATTGTATTATTTTAATAAATTATATAATTAATATAATCATTACTCTAATATAAAACTACAAATCCAATATCACTCTTTAAGGATACTTACTATATATATATATATATATATAATAAATTAAATATTAAACATATTAAATTGATTTTTATTAAGAACTATTAGATTAATTAGGCTTAAATTATACACCAAATCATTAAGATATACTTATCAAATTAATTATATATATATTTACTAGTTAAATATAATTTATAACTTATATGCAATATCTTAAATAATCAATTCTGTGTATATAAATAATACCCAAAAATATATATATTAATATATATAAATATATAATATATTATTAATAATATATTATTAATATATATAATTAATAATAGTTAATATATATATATATATATAATTATATATCTCACTGTCCCTAGTAGAAATACTAGCATACGTGTAATATCATCTACACACTAGTTACACACACCACTCCATAAACACATGTTTATAATTAATAATAATTAATTATTAAAAATATATAATAATAATTTATATTAAATATATATAATAATCAATAATTAAAATAATATAATAATAATTAATTATATAATAAATATTTAATATATAATATATATAATATAAGTTATATATTAATATATATATATAATATATATATTATTATATATATATATATATTATTAATATATATAATATATAATTATATTAATATTATTATTATATATATAATATATATTAATTATAATATATAAATATTTATATTATATTTATATATATATATTAATATATATTAATAATAATATATATTAATTATATATATATATATATATAATTAATTAAAATATATTAATATATATATAATATATATAATATGTATTATATTATATATAATAGTTATTATATTGCGTTCTCCTTTGAGAACGCCACGTAGGTTCTCCATCACTACACACACAATAAATCAACACAACACACCCTCAAACACTAATGGTATAATTAAATTAATAATAATAAATTAAATTAAATAATAAATTAATATTAATAATAATAATAATAATAATAATAATAAATATATAATATAATTAAATTAATAATAATAATTAATAGTAATTAATTAAATTAAATAATAATAATTAATAATAAAATTATTAATAAATAAAATAATTATAATAATAATAATAATAATAAATAATAATATAATATAATAATCTTATAATATATATAAATAAATATATAATAATATATATAATATTATAATATATTATATATTATATATATATATATTATATATATATATATATTAATAATAATATTAATATATATAAATTAATATATATAAATATATATATATATAATATTATATATATATATATATATATTATATATATATAGCAGCAATACTGGATAAGTACAAATTATATTAATAATAATTATATTATTATATAATATATATATATATATATATATATATTAATATATATAGATATTATATAATTGTCTCGTAATAATAGATTTTATTTTTTTTATATATATATAAAATATATATTAAATATAAATAATATATATATAATATAATTAATTAATATATATATAATAAATATATATATATATATTATAATTATATATAATATTAATATATATTATATTATATAAATATTTAATATATATATATATATATTTTAATATAATAAATATATAAATTAATATATTATATTTAATTATATATATTATATATATTTATATAATATATATATAAGATATATTAATATAATTATTAAATATATAATATTATATATATTTATATATA
Organism: Trachelipus rathkii; assembly: GCA_015478945.1. Classification (NCBI taxonomy): domain Eukaryota; kingdom Metazoa; phylum Arthropoda; class Malacostraca; order Isopoda; family Trachelipodidae; genus Trachelipus; species Trachelipus rathkii. The sequence continues at coordinate 14,839 of JABUQX010104289.1, read as the reverse complement.
TATATATATATATATATATTAAATATATTATATATTATATATATTATATATATATATTATATATATTTATATATATATATTAATAATATATATATATAATAATAATATATATATATTAATACGTGCACTGACATATCACCACGAAATTGAATTCATCTATATATTTTATATAATAAAAATATAGATATATTTATATCAGTAATATTATAATATATAAAATAATTATATATACGTATATATATATTAATATAATATATATATATATATTATAATATTAAATATATATACTAATATATTAATTATATATATATATATATTATAATATATAATATAATATAATATATATTTCGGGTTTATTATACACAGAATTGTAATATTATAATATATATAAATATTATATATATATAATATTTAATATTATATATATATATATATATATATATATATAAGTATATATTATATTAATATAATATTATATATATTATAATAATATATTAATATATATATTATATATATTAATATATATATAATATATATATATATATAAATATATATAATTATATATAAATAATATTATATAATATAATATTATACTATATATATATATATTATATATATATATATATATATTATTATATTATATATTATATTATATATATAAATAATTATAGTACTAACTCAAGAGCGAGCTGATACGTAACATTAGCATCGACTCTGCAGGCATCTAATGAGCTTTCATATGTAAGTTATCTATATACTAAAATACTTATTGATATATATATAACGTATATAGTAATACCATTTTTAATGGTATTTAATGGACAGTGAGGCTCTGATATATATTATATATAATATATATAGTAGTGACTGAAATAAATAATATTTCTAGAGAAGGTGAGTACTAGAGTAATTTTGATTTATACTTGCAGGACTACACTCTACTCAGTAACTTCACACAGCATACCACACACAAACATCAGGAGCACCTCGTCCTAGGGCTAAGCCTGAATATTACACACATACACCCCGCCCCTATAACACCACCACCAAGCCAAACTCCTCTACACACACACATACACCACTCCACTAGGATAAAATCACCACATTTCACCCACACTATCTCACGTGTCAAACTCACCAGGCCACTCAACGATACCTACATTCATACTTACTCACGCTACATCTCCTACACATCCATCTACACCTACACCAACCCCTCTCTATACACATCACTAACAACTCCACACTTATATTTACATTCATCTACACCACTTCACCACTTTAAATCTACAACTTACACGCTTTGCCTGCCCTCTCACGACCGCCGCCCCCCACACTCTCTCTCCACCCTCCCCCATTGGCGCTCACCACTCCTCTCACCCCGCCGCCACCCACTGCACAGCATGACAGCCAAAACTGGATATTATCTGACATTATCATCTGACAGCAGTGACACCACTAACTACTTTCTCTGCGACAAACAGATACACACGATAATCCATGACACCACACCTCTCTAGTGTCCACTCGCTACTTATTGTAAACAACGAACCTAGACCCGAGCATGACACTTACAACTTACCACAGTAGACAACTTACACTCAAACGCGTGAGTAGAGCAAACATACAGCGTGACGGCACGTACACACACAGCGAAGCAAATACACAACACAAACTCGTTTTATTTTTGACTGGTCTCTTAGTACTTTGATTTTGCCTCTAGATCAATCTGATTATTCATTCTCAACTCTAACTTTTGATGCCTACAGCTTATTGCCTCAAACTTTGATATTAGAGTCTCAACTTTGCATATTAGCCTCAATACATATTGATGAGCCTCAACTTTTGATTGCCTCAATCTTATGTAGTAAGGATGCCATTCAACTTTAATGACTTAGCTTATGTGTGAGCTAGACTTTTATTGATTTGAGCATCTAATTTATAAACTACTTTACTTCAGTACTGTTGCCAACTTTGATGACAACTATTGCGCAGCCTCTCATTCATTCATATCTGAATAGACCCGATACCGTCATGGAATTGATCGGTTCATCTCTGATGATGTTCCAACATAGTCTCTCGAGTTTCATCGTGTATAGGTAGTTTCATCTTGATAGGATAGTTCAGAGGTTCGGAGTGGATTAGTTCAACTTAGTGAGGCATGGCTATCCGCAAAGCCGCACTATAGACCGCTTAGAATTATCCTCCGAAATGATTGGCTCAGTGACCCCTGCAGGCTTTAACGTAACTGAGCCACGCGGTTCGGAGTTGGAGCGTGGAGCGTGAGTGAGTACAAGTTGCGAGATGTGCCGTCCACCTTAGCTTAGTATAAGTTATATGAGCTTATTTCTATGCACTACCCTTGAACATATATAGAGAAAAGTCATCTAAAATTATAAAGTCACTAATCCCCTATATGTTATTAAAGGTATAAGGAGATCTATAATTATGATGAGGATATTTAATATAAAGTGAGCATATATGGATCATCCTACTTAAGGTAATTTATTTTTATCTAGTCCTTATTGTCATAACTCATACACTTACATCAATAGTATCAACTACTAATTAATTGATGTATCATTCCCCTAATAGAGAGTAAACTCAACCATTAGACGCAGTATGAAGCCTCTCATCAGCGCTATAAAGGACATCAATAACCCGTACTAGACAGGTGCGCTACCCGCTACTTGTCCACGTGACTACTACGTGAGCTAGTTACGCTCCGTGGACGGCCGCAATATTTTTCCGCGTCACCGCTTACGTACTCGCGTGTGCGCCACGCTAATGGAGCGTCATAATATATAATTTCCCTCACGCTGAAATATATATATATTATATATATATATATACTATGAGTCACTTTTTTATGTAATATATTAAAACATTTTTAATATAAAAAAACATTATTTTTAGCGTTTCCAAGGCAATATAGAGCCTATTGATTAATTAGTGACGTTATTACATGCTTTAAGTTATGTAATGTAAATGTATTTTATAAATAAAATTAATGTTTATAATAATTGAAGTAAAATGAAATTCAAAGTAGTTATTGAAAAAGTATAAAGTGAAAATTATCTCATTGATGTGTTTTGGGAAAGTACTATAATTTACATGATATCACACTATAAATATTGGTGTAAATTTGAATAAGTACAACTCATGAAAATATCTGGTAATGAACTGTGTTACATGAGTTTGAGAGGATATAGCGTTCCAAAAAGTTCACGTGTTTCACTTTTATTATATATAATAATGATACTACACGTCCACATAGTATTATACCAACTAAATATAGATGAATTACAGAGTAAAAAATGACTCATATTATTATATAATGTGATTTCGCTATGCAGCCATTTGTAAAGGGGAACTATGCGCCCTGCACACTACGGGCGGGCGGAAAACGCGAAAGATGTTGTCGCACACAGTGGGAGACCTCCGCCCACGCGCCCCGCACCTTGCGGCGTCTGGGCAGGTACTGCTCCCGATCGTGGAAGATTTGTACGACACTGCGAGTGCGGCTGGAGGTTACTAGACACTTGTCTCTTATGCAACATGTGTGAGGGCTCGTTTTACTTGAACGAAATCTATAATGGCTCCGCCGCTTTCTACGGAGGAGAGACGTCTAATGTATATAGCCTGTTTCGAATGCGTACCCTCTATATGTAGGGTAGCGGTAGAAAAGGCTAGAAAAATACAAACTCCTAGTAGGAAGGATCCTCAACTTATAATATACAGCAATCGATTCCTCATACCTTTTAACATAGGGGTAGCCTTCAATATTAGTGCTATTCTATGTTCAGGTAGGCTCAGAAAAAAAGCTAACTCATTACGTACGACGCCAACCCTAGCCAACTTGTAATAACATCCAATCGAATCCTCATTTACCTTATATATTACCTAGAGTAGAGTAGACGACCAATTATTAGTTGGCATTATTATTCAAGCCTCAAGGTATATTGGTAGTAAACTCCAATTCAAAATATTGAACAATTACAATTAAATTCTGAATGTCAATATAAATAATTATAGAATAAACCATCTCCAAAAGAATGAAACCAATACAAAGATGACGTCATCAAAGATAACCATATCTATAAATAATAAGGTGATTATATAGGTATCAAAAATGACGCCTATCTAAAGAATAAGTCAATCATAAAGTATGAACCATCAAAAGTTACTAAACCAAAAATAAGTTGAAGCATCTAAATAGCCTGATATAGTTGACAAAGTTAGATCACATTCAAAGTATGTGAGCCAACTAAAGTTGAGCCATATCAGAGTTAGAAGCCATTCAAGCTGAGCAACAAAGCTAAGTTTCATAAAGTTAGAAGGCATCTAGTTGATGAGCATCAAAGTTGATGAGCATTCAAAATTTAGAGCATCAAAGTTGAGACATCAGAGTTGAGAGCATCAAAGCTGATAATATATAGCATATACAAAATAATACGAGTGTGTATGTGAGTACATATATGTGTGTAAGCGATTAAGTTAGTTAAAGTGCTCATATATAGTTGAGATTTATAAGTGTTACTATTGTAGTTAAGTGTAAGTGTCTATGTAGTGTAAGGTTGTTATGTTGATAGTGATAATAAGTTAGTGATCTCATTTTAATGCTTAGTATAGTAGTAGTGTAGTTAGTGTATGAGTGTGTGGTATCTGTGTGCTGATAGTGTAGTGTGTGTTATATGTGTGTGTAGCGTATAGTGAAAGTGTATCATTAGTGTTATGAGTGTAAGTGTAAGTGTCTTTGGGTAGGTGTAAGTGTGTATAAGTGTGAGTGTAGGTGTCTTGGCGGGGTGTGTAGTGAGATAGGTGTGTGTATGTCTAGGT